>JBBBDQ010001018.1:3820000-3822500 GCA_037127315.1 Ascarosepion bandense | reverse complement strand
CCTGGAGCTCAGACTCTTTAGACGTTGGCACGAAAGACTAAAAAGCAATAGTTGTTTCCAGTTAAAGCGAAACCGTAGACTGAAAAAAAAAATGAATGGATTTATGTCAAATTTTGATTTCCTGGAATCGATATCAAATAAGTTTTTTCGTCGTAAACTGAATTTTGAAGGCTAAATAAGTTCACTGAGTAAATGGTATCATGGCTGAGACTAAGAACTACAATTATACCTACATAGAGCCAAAGCCGAAGCAAAAACTAAAATAAAAGGGGTGATAAAAATACAGACATACAGGCAGATAAACAAACATAGAAACATCATGCCTTATATATATATATATATATATATATATATATTATCGATTTTCTGCACTATTGTAAGAACTGCAACCTTGAAACTTCTGAATATCGTTTCTTATGTCTTTGTCTATGAGTGTATCAAATTTGATTAAAATCGGACCATTCCTTCTATAACCCTATTTTTTCGATTATCGATTTTCGATATTTATCATGAGTACCTCGACACAAAACCTAGCTAAAAACACTCGCAGCCGCTTATAGTACAGCTGTGTAAATTTTCAAGAAAATTGGTTCAGCCGTTTCGGAGTCTATAGGTAACGGACACAGACGCACGCAGACACACACAGATACACACACACACACACACACAGAGACAAAGTTCCATTTATAAATAAGTTTACAATATTTCAGAAATGAGGTATTTACATTATTTACATTTTTCGGATTTTTATCCTCATCTTTATGGTCATATTCACGACGTTTCGGCCGTTGTACGTTCTGATCTTCTTCAGGTGATTAGAATTGCAATATTTACCTATCGATTCAAGAATATATGACCCATATTTTTCTATGGATACAAGAATAAACCTGCCTAAGCCTGACCAATATCAACAGATTCATGTATAAATCTGACCAATGCGAAACCTTTAAGTTAAATATAAATCAATTCAGTAATTACCTATATATGCGTTGCGATTCAGTGGATATATATATATTTTTTAATAATCACATCGCCCCAAGCAGGACATTTTACTGTCACTGTTTTGCAGGGGGTTACATAGAAGGGAAGTTATGACAAATAGTGACAGGTTATAGGGGGTGTCAGGAAGTGGGTAAGAGAAGGATGAGAATACTTATAAGAGTGGAGTGGATGAAGAAAGGAGCATGAGAGAAAGGATGCAAGTTAGTGAGATAGGAAATGACTATTGACTTTACACTTAAATTTTTGGAGATTGTAGCTGTCGGGGAAGCGAGTAAATGAAAAAGAATTCCACAGGCGGGAAAGTGCGAGAAAAGAAACTGATGGAGTAGAATTTGCGTTTACATTTTATTGGTTCGGAATGAGAAATCGGAGAGACGAGTTCGTATTCCATTTGAATTCAGTTCATTCACGTATGCGCAAATAACCCTGGGAAAGGTATTATTCCGTCGTTTCTTGCTCCAGATATAGGTTAAATAGCAAGACAGACTTGGTTCCATAGCTTTTGTTGGCAACCAGTCTACCACAGAAGAACTGCTGCGGAAAAATCTTCTGCCTAGTCAGTCATGTCTCTTTTATGACATGATCGCCCAAGTGTGTATCACATATGGCACTTAAATGACTGACTGAGTTACCTATAGACTCAAGTATAAACAAGACTAAATGTCAAAATATAATTCACTGTTTAGGCAAACATTGTTGGGCTTTATACTTGGGTTTATAGCTAAACACTGGTCGGGTATGTAATTAAGCCTGCTAGCATGCACCTGGAAATTGGGCCTTTTTGTAGACTCATACCCCTTTACTGCGAATGCAGCCGGCGTATTCTACTTACCGCCGACAGGGTAAATCTAATCTGGTTGATACGTAATATACCAGTGGTGTGTATCACCAGCCATGCGCATTTATACTCAATTATTCTTATTTCTTTATTTCTCTCGGAGTCTTGATTTTACTTTTAGATGAAATAAAAAAAAAATGATTTGCTAGTGAACGTTTTGTTGAGATATGGCAGAATGCAATTCACCGGGCCAAAATGTCAGACAGCGTATAGAAGCGTAGTTTGATTGTTGAGGATTGTTTTCATATCTTTAACTGCTGTCATTATCAGAAACTTGGAAAAATAAGTAACGAGGAGAGAGAGAGAGAGAGAGAGAGAGAGAGAGAGAGAGAGAGAGGAGGAAGGGAGGGAGGGAGAGGTGCGATGGATGAAGAAAACGAGAAGGCAAAGGAAAAACGACCAGTTAAAATAGAAAGAGGAAATAAAATCTATGAAGAGAAAGAGATAATACGATAGGTAGATAGATAGAGAAATGGAGAGTGAGAGAGAGAGTGCGAGAAAGAAAGAGAGAGAGAGAGAGAGAAAGAATGAGAGAGAGAGAGAGAAAGAAAGAAAGAGAGAGAGGTGCGATGGATTGAAGAAGAGAAAAACGAGAAGAAAAACTACCAGTTTTATAAGTTGATAGATAGAGAAATAATGAGAGAGAGAGAGAGAGAGAAG
>JBBBDQ010001018.1:3732500-3815000 GCA_037127315.1 Ascarosepion bandense | reverse complement strand
AGAAATTCGAGAGAGTAAAACCAACAATAATTAATAATGATGATAAAAATAATAATATTTATTATTTGCCCTTTAGAGCAAATAGAAGCATGATGAAAAAAAAAAGTTAAAAATCAGAATTTAGTCTGTGTTCATTCTCAACGAGAAGTTGACCTTTTAGGAGGATTTTTTGGTACATGTGTTATATTACTAACGTAATCTAATAATATATATATATATATATATATATATATATATATATATATTTTAATCATATCACCCTGAGCAAGGCGGTAATGCTACTGATATGCAAGGGGCTACATAATAGTGATAAGATCGGAAAGGAGAAAGCCGGAAACCACATCCTAAACAGGGAACAAGGGACAAGCCTCTTAACCTGTTCAATAGACGTGGGTGGAGTGTGAACCGGGCGATAGATAGATCTATCTACTCCAATGAAAAAAAAAAGTGAGAAGATTGGAAAAGAGGAAACCGGGAACCGCATCCTAAACAGGAAACAAGGGATGAGCCTCTTCACCTGTTCAATAGACATGGGTGGAGTGTGAACCGGGTGATAGTTTAGAAACAATTCTCATTTAACTGCTCTCACGTTGCCATAAATATTCAGTGAACATAAATAACTTTAATAACTTTAACTTTAAATAACTTTTTTTTCTAAATGAAACTCCATCCACTTGACAATGGAGATTTCTTTAAAGATATAAATCTTTTTTTTTCTCACAATACTAAAATTTAACCAATAGAAAGCTCTATTACTTTACTTTTAACTTTAAATTAAGCAAACTTATGTAGGGGAAAAAAAGAAAAAAGATCTTGTGTTTGATATATACGTGTAGCTTAAAACGCTCGTTTTCTGACCATGAATGCTAGGTTGGAATCTCATCATAGTCGGTTTGTCAAGGAAGGCATCTTTTTGATGTTATCGGTCTGGAGAAGGCGTTCCCAGCATGCGACATCTTTGGAAAGTTCCTGAAAATCATACCGCTGGTTGATCCAAGCCTTGTGAGTGGAATTGGGTAGACGGTTCTTTTTGAGGAGTCGTCGTCGATTGCTGTGCTAGCTTGAAGTCAGAAGCTATAGTGACGGAGAGTTTGAGCGTTCAGACTGTTGTTTATGCTAGACTAGCATCGTAGCCTAGCGTTGTCCGAGCAACTCAAAACATTTTAGTGATAGAAGAAGACCTTGTTGCCTTGACTGCCGGAGCTTTAATGGTCATACGCCCTAACCGAGCTCTTTTTTTTTTTTTGGAGGCATGTGAAAAAATCTACAAAAACTGAGCACACTTAGTGTGAGTGCCTGTTGCTTTAATCGAAGATGGCTGCTAAATTACTTGGAACGCAATGTTTACAAAACTCACTCAAACATCAAATCTCGTGAAGCAATAATGTTTATAATATTAAATGGATAAAGTCCTTTAAAACTCGGTTATATAAAATAATAATTATATTAAAAATTGTTATTTAAAAATTGTTTAAAAATTCCATTAAAAATTATTTTCTTTTGTTTTGCGTAAACGTGATTTGATGTTTTGTGTGACATTGTAAACAACATTGCGTTTGTTTTTGTTTCAAAATTTCGGGGGAAAATATTTACATTTTTTACTGACTAAATGAATTTAACATAAAAATAAAAATCATTTATTTTGTTTTACTGAAATTAGAAATATAAAAATTATGCTCTCAGTTCAAAAATTTTCGAAGAATATTTAAAGATGTATACATTTGATTTTAGAGGAAAAAGTTACATTAATGCAACACGAATTACAGACAGTTGATTTCCTGCATAAAATATTTAGCGAAAAAAAAGCTTTATTTATTTATTTATTTTTTTTTTCTGAAGTATGAAATATTAAATCTGAAAAGAAAAAGACTTAAATAATTAAATTAACCATTGCCATTTTTTTTACATATTTTGTTTTGTTTTAAAAAACACTTTTTTTAAAAATATTTTTTTTCTTTCAAAATTACGGGAAAAATATTCACATTTTTTGTTGACCAAATTAATTTTTAAAACGTCGGAAAAAATTAAATATAAAGGTTCATTTTTCTTTTTTAATAAAAAAATATTTTAGTCGCGTTTGACACGTGGGGTTTGATTTCTGTGACGTGAATTAGCAACCATCTTAGATCTTAGATGTTTTACGGAGCCAATGTAAACAATCGGTTCCATTGGCCAAAAAAGTGCGAAAGGGGAAATTGCTGAATTTAAACTCCAAAAGTTTGTGTCGACCTGGCTTCCCTGTAGATATGTGTCCCTAGAAAGTATGAAAGACGTAGCTTAAAAAAATGTAGGCGTGCATAGGGAACAGTCACACACAAAGTCACAGATTGCCTTTTATATATATAGATAACGCGCCTTCTATGAGAAACTGTAAGTATGGTTCACTCAGCATAGTTGCATTATTAACCACAGGTGGGCTCAGTGGGTGTTGAACAAGCATAAATGTGCAGAACTAGGCGTCTGTAATGAGGATTAGCTAGCTAATCTAGCAGGCAAGTTCCTCGGATACGAGGGGCCAGCAATATCTGTAGATGTGTGTTGTGGTTTAATGAATAATGGCTAGTATTGAGAAATCAAGTATGTTACGCTCTGCTTTTCTCGGTCACTCTTTCTTTCAATATGTCCTGCGAGTATCAAGTTTTCCAAGCACTCTTTCCTCATTACGCGTCACAGAAATTCTATCTGCCTCTTCCTGATGTCAAGTGTAAGTTTTCATTTTGTTTTCATTTTCTCCCAAAATTTAGTTGCTCATATATTCGGCCTATAGTATGATCCAGCATCTTTGTAAAAATGCATCTCCGCTACACCCAATGGTGTGTAGGGCAGCAACAAAACTTCTCCACCTCTGCCTATCTTGGGCCAAACCAGTCAGTGAACCCCAAGAGTGCTGCATGGCTTTCATCTCATTCTCCATCGTTCTTCTCCATGTCGTTCTTGGTCTTCCCCTCTTTCTTTTGCCATCTGGTGTCCAATGCAGTGCTGTTCTTGTGATTGACCGTGGATATTTCTGGATCACATGCCCAATCCATCTCCACCGCCTTCTTGGTGCCCATGTTCTCTTGCTTGCATCTCTTCAACAGGTCTTCATTGGAGATCTTCTCTGGCCAAAACTTGTCGATATTACGTTGGAAGTAATACGAGAAAAACTGTTTGTATAACAACGAGAAAAAATAAATTGTAAATTTGATTTTAAATTTCTTTTTAAATCCTCTTGGTTAGAATTTTTCCCCCACGAAGCTGGCGTCCATTAATGAAGACGCATTCATCAGCAAACAAATTCTTATTTTCTTACCATTTGTTGTTCTCACGCGATAATCTTCAAGTTCATTACTCTGCTGATTTAGGAAATGGAAGACAGATTTAGATAAGGCTACGAAAGGATATACTTGTTCATCAATTAGATTAGTCAGAAAATAATGTAGAGTAGCATGTAAAATATTTAGAATGTCTTTTTTTAGCGCAGTTTATTCTTTTTTTTTTCTTGGAATGTTTTTTCTTTCTGTTTCTCTTTCTGTTATGGTGTGGCGCGTTTCTTTCTTTCTGCTTTTTCTTCTTCTTTTGTTATGGTGTTTCTTTTTGTTTCCTTCACGCAATTCATTTTGTGTTTATTTTGATATTTCTTTTCTCTTTCTTTTGTAATGTTTCTTTCTGTTTCGCTTTGACTTTGTTATTTCTTTTGTTCCCAGTTTTTCATTGTCTTTCTTTTTCATTTTTGTCTCTCCGTGTTCATTTTATACTGTATTAATTTGAAATTTTCTTTCTTTTTTCGAAAGTTGTATATTTACGTAATTTCTTTCTGTTTCATTTTCTAGTCTGCTTCTTTTTTCCCTTCTTTCTTTTACACTTTCTGTATCCATTTGACACCTTTCTGTTGTTTCTAATTTTGTTTCTTTTTTTCTCTTTCTGTGCGCAGTTGACCACTTTCTTTCTTTCTTTCTTTCTTTCTTTCTTTCTTTCTTTCTGTTGTCATTTTCTTGCACTTCATTTTTGCTTGTTTCTCTTTCTCTATTCATTTGAAACATTCTTTCTTTCTTTCTTTCTTTCTTTCTTTCTTTCTTTCTTTCCTGCTGCTTCATTTTTGTTTCTTTTTCTCTTTCTGTGTTCATTTGAAACATTTTTGTCTTTCTTTCTTTTTTCTTTCCTTCTTTCTTTCTCTTTTCTTTTTCCTTTCTTTTTTTCCCTAGGCATGTGTTTGATACATTTCTTTCTTTCTTTCTTTCTTTCTTTTCTCATTTTCTGTTGCTTCATTTTTGTTTCTCTTTCTCTTTTTGTGTTCATTTGACTCATGTTTGTCTTTCTTTCATTTTTTCTTTACTTCTTTTTCCTTAGGTGGTCGTTTGATACATTTTGTTTTTCTTTCTTTCTTTCTTTGACACATTTCTCTCTTTTATGCTTTCTTTCTTTTTGTCTTTCTGTTTTTCCTTCTTTCTACATTTGACACATTTTTGTCTTTATTACTTTCTCCCGTTTTCTCGTATGTCCATACAATTGACACATCTTTTTCTTTCTGTTGATTTTCTATTATTTTCTCGTCACCTTTCTAATAACAACCATTTTTCACATTCTTTTATTCTTTACTTCCTGATTCTTGCTGACAAGCGAGTTCCTCATTTTTCAATAAAATTCTTTTTCAATAAATCGTTTGGATTTTTTTTCAAATAATCCTAATCTATACTTTATTTCTGACTCAATTCATTTATTCAGAAGCATTTCACTTTGGAACTTGTCTTTTCGACCAAAACATCTAACGAATCGGGATTGGTATTTCAAATCGTAAATAAAGAGACATCTTTAAATCTGGGAAACATTTGAAATCTCTTTCCTTTGCAGTAAATGTCTAAATAGTCTCTTAAAGAGTTTTTTTTTTTATTCATCTACGCAGACTACTTATTCTATAATTATTCTTTATGAACAACGCTGCTCGCTAGTTAATTCCAAAGAAGAAGCAAAAAAAAAAAAACTACTGGGAAAAATTAACTGAAGAAAGTTAGGATTCTTGCATTTTTTTTTTTTTTTGAAAGAGAAGAAAGAATACGAAAGCGTCGGCGAGGGATGTGTTAAGGAATATGGTTAACTTAAACCAGCTGTCTAAGTGAAAGATTGATAAAGAGTTAAATTATGTTTCTGTCATTAGACGAAGACGAAGAAAAGAAAAAAAAAACCAAGAGGGAAAACAAACAAACAAACAAAAAAGAAACAAAAACAAATGACTAATTTTAAAATAAAAGAAGAGAAACGTGTTTTTCCCTCAAATATATTAATAAATAAAAACAAATAGACAGAAACAATCAAATAAAGAGACAGACAGGCAGAGAATTAGAACAAAAGGCGTGTGTGGAAGTAAGACTAAGCCTAGTAACAAAAAACAACAACAAAAAGAAAACAAATGCAGGCAGACAACATAAAATGTCTTTGCGATGATAGTTTACTTTTTAGTCTGGGTTGGATGGAACGGGGGAGGGCAGATGCGAAGTGAAAAAAAGAAGAATGAGGAAAAGAAAAAAATCAACTGGATAATGTTCCAAACAGTTTCCAGAAGGAATCACGGCAAAACGGATCTCATTTTCATTAGTTTTTGAAACTCTGGGAAGCAGACAAATTAAAAGGGTACAAGATGGCAACCCCGCACTAATGGCGCGAAAAATGATGCTAAATTGTCATTAAAACAAATTGTCAAAATATAAAAAAAGAGCATAACTAAGTCAGACACAAGACCACCACAGAATAGCATCCAGTGAGAATAAAACTCAGTATCAGAAGACACGTATTACCCAGATAAAACTGAAATTATTTTATATGTTTTAGTGCAAGTATCTAACCAATTGACAAGATTAAAGTTTTCCTTATTGCGTGTTTCATCTACATGAAGGACTTCTTCAGACAAATAATGTTTTTATCGACGGTGCCAGTAAGTATATCTAATACTTGAAAATGGCTACAGCACTGATCAAAGGAATAATGAATAAATAAAAAACTTTAACAATTTTTAAATTCTTTAAATCCTGAAAAATGAACAAAATGTTAATGAAGCAAATACAAATTATGACATATTTAGATGGACCTATCACACACACACACACAAACACGCATACACTCACACACACACACACACACACACACACACTCACACATACACACACTCACACACACACAATCACACACACACATAGACAGACACACACATAGGCACACACACACACACACACACATATATATATATATATAAATATATATATATATGAGCTGTGATACAGTGAAACAAGATTGTCTGCAGATGACTACGCTCTCACACACCGATTGATCACTATGAAGAAATGGTAGACTTTATAAACTGTAGCTACTCACACATTTACGCATCCTTCATTCAGTAATGAATTTGAACACTCTCAGCTACTGGCGTGAGTTTACATTGTGTATATGACACGCCAAAATACGCTTAAAAGAAAGGTTTGCCAGAATATATATATATATATATATATATATATATATATATATATATATAAAATAAGTATATACCGAGAATAAATAAACCTAATAAAACACCCTTGACAATGGCTAAAGCACTGGCTGAAAGCGCACAGATCGATAAAACTCTAAACAATTTTATATTTAATTCCTGAAAAACGAAAAAAAAAAATAGATTGCTGGTAAAACTTCAGAAAAAAATAAAAGATTGATCAAATCATCCTCGTCAGTTGTATACAATGAATGATGCCTAAAAGAAAGGTTTTCTCGAATATATATATATATATATATATATATATATATATATATATATATATATATGTCAGATTAAATAAATTATAAACATTGTGTCTGCTTATTATTAATAAAATCCGTTCATACTAACGGATAATCTTTCGCGTATTATAAATGAAAGATGTCAAAAATAAGCTGTAACGTTGACAGATGTTGTTATCATTTATTTCTCAAGATATCCAAGTACTTTAAATTTCATTCCAAAATCAACTTCAGGTTATGGCAAAAAAAAAAAAAAAAAAAAAAATCGCAAAACTGTGTTGCTAAAATTGCTGTAATTTTTTTCTGCTTTAAATAAAACGTTGACAAATTGCTAACGTTCATTAGAATGTGAAAATTATCCAAAATGGAATTTTTTTAATATGTTGTAATGTCATGGTCATGCACGTGTTAAAGCTGTTCTTTTTAGAAACGTTTTAGAACATTGCTACAGTATTCATATCTATCTATCTATCTATCTATCTATCTATCTATCTATCTATCTATCTATCTAAATTTATAAAAGATTTTAGATTATTACAATGGGTAATACATATTTCACCGCGTCCTGATGTTATTATCGCGGCTCGTCAGACCCAAATGATACAACAGTTGGTCCTCAACCCCCCTCCCCACAAAATTAAAGTGTGTTATGTTATAACTATAACTTATTTGTTATAAGTCGAGCTCTTTTGGATAATTACTTTTTCGGATATTATTACATTTCGAATATCGTGTGCAACAGTATGGATAAATTTCATCCTGAATATTCAATGAAGAACATTCCTTATCCATCACTTAATTCTTTCACTCTGGATCTCACGGAAAAATGATTGAATTCATTAAAAGACTACGATGGGAAATCTATTTCTACCTCAATCCAAGGAATGCTTCAAATGAAAATAAGGAGAAATATTATTATACGAGATCTAAAAAAAAAACCCACTAGGCAATAAGCTTCACGAGTCTTTTGAGACCGACATGATTGATTTAATTAAAAAAATCAAGTTAAGAAAACAACAGAACCAATTCCAGTCTCTTCTCAGAAGGAACATTAAAATGATCAGAAACTCTAATAAGATGTGGATAAAGGCTGATAAGTCGAGTAATATATATAAAATAGAAGCATCTGAATACCATAAATTCATTCTTAAGAAAATCTCCAGTACTTATAAAAAAGATAATAATGATTATTTTTTTTTTTAATCATTTCACCCCGAGCAAGGCGGAAACGCCACTGATGTGCAGGGGGTTACATAAATGTAAAAAGATTAATTAGAAAAGAGTGAGGAGTACAAGCTAGTTAGAAAGGAACAATAGAAAGCTGAGAAAACAGGTGCGATGACAGATACCTAGGTGGAGAGAAAGGGAAGGTTATACAGCGGTGGGGAGAGAGCTAGAGTCCAGTGGTTAGTAGATGAGTATTAACTTTGCATTTAAATTTCTGGATGTTGTAGCCGTCAGGAAAGCAAGAGTATGGGAGTGAGTTCCACAGGCGGGAAGTGCGAGAGAGGAAACTGCAGGAGTAGAATTGTCGTCTGCATTTGGCTAACCTGACTGTGAATGAGTGGGACCCAGTTGCCAGTCTGGTTGCACGGGTAAACACCTATGTGTTGTCCACAATTAATAAGAAAACTGCTGCACTGGCAAATAAATTAGATGTCGCGGATAGAATAGGAAAGATCCAAACAAAAAACGCATATTTGCTTCTTAAGGACCACAAACCAAATTTCGAGAATAGCCTGCAAACTAGACTAATCAATCCCTCTAAAACTGAATTAGGTTTAGTTTCTAGTAATATAATTAAGAAGATTGTAATATCAATACAAGAAAATCCCAATTCTAATTTATGGAAAAATTTTTCTGATACCATAACATGGTCCGAAAACATTCCGAATAAGGAAAAAGTCTCATTTTTATAATTTGATATAGTAGACTTTTATCCTTCCATTTTGTACAATTTATTAGTTAATAGTTCAAACTATGCTAGAAACTTCACAGATATTTCTAATAATGAAATGCATATTATTTTAACTTCAATAGAATCTCTACTATTATACAATGACTCTACCTGGACTAAAAATATTAGCAATAATTTTGATGTCCCAATGAGGGCTTATGATAGAGCTCAAATCGCGGAACTGAAAGGGATATATATATATTATATACTCTAGGGAGAATTGTTGAGCCCAATCAAAGAAGTATCTACCAGGACGATGGTCTTATGTATATCTCTGACAGTAATGGTCCCCTGACATCAAGAATTTCTAAAAAAGTTATCAGAGCTTTTAAAATGCTGGGCTTCAAAATCGAAATTTCATCTAATCTCAAGATCATTAACTTTTTAGATATTAGCTTTAACCTATCCAAAAATACATTTAAACCGTATCAAAAATGTAATCAATGCCCTATCTATATTAATATTAACTCTAATCATCCTAAATCTATCATTAAACAAATACCCAAAACAGTCAAAATTAGAATTAATAAATTATCTTCTACTAAGGAAATAATAAGATGAGAATAAAACAATATACAATGAAGCCTTAAAGAAGAGTGATTTTAAAGATGAAATATTATACGAAGAAAAATTGAAAGATAAAACTAAAACTAAAAGTAAAATTAGAAAAATAAAAATAATATGGTTCAACCCTCCTTTCTGCAAGTTGTCCAATGTATATTATATAAGTCCTCTTATACGGCAGTGAATATTTGACAATCTCCCCACATATGATGAAGAAATCTGAAGCAATTTAATTTGTGGTTCAGTAGAAAGATTCTTTGGATACCATGGACTGAATATTCACGCAACTATGTTATAAGAAAAATAAGAACAAAATAGAAACTTATACTTCATTTCAGAAAGTGACATTTAAAATATAATTGCTACTTAATAGGAAAAGAGGGCATAGAAAATATGAGACGCATACAACATAGTGAATGCAAGAAAGCTATAGAATAATAGGGCATATCCTACGTAATGAGCTTGTTTAAATGGATGGCAGAACAGGTTTTAGGAAAGAAAATAAAAGAAAAAAATTACAATGTGTTTCTCGAACAGGGAATTGTAGGTATAATTATTAATCTGTATCATATATATATATATATATAGTGATGATCATCCACGTATACTGTCTTAATATGTATAGGAAAGAATATTAATAAAAAGTTTTGAATTTAAAAATGTACTTTTTTTGAACAGTATTTGTTTATTTTTATTATATTTTATATTTCAGACCGCCCTCGGTCCTTCATCAGAAACAAGTGATTTTTAAATTTGTTGTTTCTGATGAAGGACCGAGGGCGGTCTGAAATATAAAATATAATAAAAATAAACAAATACTGTTAAAAAAAAGTACATTTTTAAATTCAAAACTTTATATATATATATATATATATATATATATATATATATATATATATATAAAGGATTTTCGATTATTACAATGGGTAATACATATGTTATTATTGCGGCTCGTCAGACAGCAGTTGGTTTTCAAAATATCCCCTATCTATAATAATGTTTACTCTAATCATCATAAATCTATCATAAAACAAATACCCAAAACAGTCAAAATTAGAATTAATAAATTATCTTCTTCTAATACGGAAATATTCGATGAGAATAAAACAATATACAATGAAGCCCTAAAAAAAGTGATTTTAAAGATGAAACAATACACGAAGAAAAATTGAAAGACAAAATTAGAAACAAAAGTAAGAAAAAGAAAAATAATATGGTTCACCCCTCCTTTCTGCAAGTTGTCCAATGTAAACATAGGTAAATATTTTTTAAATTTAGTTAGCAAACACTTCCACCAACACCACCCCTTAAGTAAATTATTCAATAGAAAAACTCTTAAAATTAGTTATTCTACCACAAAAACATGCAAAACATAATTAATTCACATAATAACAAATTACTTAGAGACTTCTTTAGCAAACATTTGGTAAACAAACCTTCCTGTAATTGCATCAATAAGACAAATTGTCTAGTTGATTGCAGATGTAATTCCGAAAAAGCTATCTATGAAGCCACTATTTGTCCAGTGAAGGACCCCAACAATAAAATGTTTATATAGAGATATCTGCAGGTAGTTGGAAGCAAAGACTGTGCAACCACAGACAATCTTTTTCCAACACCTCCTTGAAATATCAAACTGCCCTATCTAAGAAATATTGGAATATTAAAGACGGAGGATTTACGCCACTGATCAGATGGAGGATTGTGAAATATGCCAATACTCCCAACAATTTCAGGGATAGGTGCAATTTATGCCTGGAGAAAAAATTGATGATTATAGGATATAATAATCCTAAGGAACGACTTAATTAGCGGAATGAATTAATATTTAAATGCAAACAAAAAACAGATATAAAATAGTTTAGATAAATCCTTATTGTGATTTGAATTAATGTAAATTATATTAATCCGCATTAATTTTATTTAATAAAGTAATTATTTTGAAAAATTCTGGAACTTGCTGCTAATATCCTTTTACTGCAAATGTTGTGTTGATTTTTAATTTTTAATTTTTGCTATTTTTCATTTTTTGTGTTTTTATTTTTATTTTTATAATTATTATATTTATAGGTATTTTTTAAAGTTTCTTTTTTTCCTAGTTTTTTATAAAATGAGTATTATTATTACTACTATCATTATAATTATTATTATTGACGTTTGATAGAAATTTTTCGATACACGCACACATGCAGCCACACACATATATATTATTACGAATTTTTATTTTCTATTATTATAATTTTTTAATATTTTTTTTGTTATTGTCTATTAGTATTATTATCATTATTTAAGTTTTTTAGATGATATTTTAATTTTTTATTTTGTTTTGTTTACTAGGAATTACTATTTTAACTTTATTTTACATAAATTACTTCTAGTGGTTATATTGTAATTCATATTAGGATGTATGATTTATGATTTTCACCGTAAATTTACCCTATAATCGGTATATTTTAATTTAAGAGGAAATCCCATGTCGTGTTTCTAAGAATGAATATTAATGTAATAGACGGAGGTTTGATATAGGAAGTTTATTTTAAATTAATTTAAATTCTTTTCTATATTGTTCTAGTTTTTTGTTTTTCCCCCTGCCTCTTTTTAGGTTTATCTTTCTAACGTGTCATTTTTATTTTTTAATGATTTAATTATTTTAACTGAATTTTTAAAAAATTAATAGGAATTTTGAGGATACTAGTAAGAGTAGTTAATTTTTTAAAATTATATTGAAATTAAGTTGCATAATTTAATTTTGCACTGTAAATATATTCCATTATATTTTAAATTAAATTTCAACGTTAAATTTTTACATGTATATTAATATCATATTACAGCTAAATTTTCCACGTCAGGTTAATATTAGTTAACAGCAAAAACTTTTTATATATTTTTTTTATTTTTTTTTTATAATTATTATATTTATAGGTATTTTTGTAATTTCTTGTCTTCTTCTTTAATAGAATGAATATTATTATTGTTATGATGTCATTTTTCATCATATTTTTATTTCTGCTATGGTCACACTATCAACCAAGTCTGCGCGAAGACCAAAGGCAGGTCGTGGTGTGTTGTTATGGCTCCATTTCATGTTTTTTCTATTGCCTCTAACATCTCTAGCGTTGCATAGACAAAGTTTTCTTCAGTGTGTGGGATGTACTTAATAAAACAACTTCTTGTATATCTTTTAAGCTGGGGTTTTCAGGGATTCTTTCAATGTGTTGTTTTGATCCATCCAAGTGCACATACTATCACTGGCACGACTCTTGTGTTCAATTTCCACATTTTTTCTATTTCAATTTCCAGGTTTGTATATTTTAAGTTTGTCGAATTACTTGATTGCTATGTTACAATCCACTGGACAAGCCATATCAATTAATAGGCAAGTTTTTTCTTTCTGGTTGTTAACAATAATGTCCGGCCTATTTACTTCAATTTTTCTGTCTGTGTAGATGGTGTAATCCCATAGAATGGTGACATCTCTTATTTCTGTAACCGGTGCCTGGTGATGTTCATACCAGTGTTTGTTTACATATTTTCCATAAAATTTGCACATTATCCACTGTAAATATTGCCCCATTCTATCGTGACGACTTTTATATTCATTTGGGGCAAGTATAGAACATCCTGAGATTAGATGGTCTATTGTTTCTTGGTATTTATCACAGAACCTGCATTTTGGATCGACATTATTATGTATAGTATTTGCCTGAAAGTTCCGAGTGAACAGACTTTGGTCTTGCTCTGCAAGAATAAACCTTTCAGTCTCAGACTTTAATCCAGATGCACGTAACCATCGATATGTATTAACTTTATCAACATTGGATTTATTGACACGTTCTGGATATTGGCCATGCAGAGGTTTGTCTTGCCAGCGTTTCATCTGTTCAAGAGCTTTATCCTTGGCTTTCATTTTCATATATTTTGCCGCAATAGTTGGTTCTTGGCTTCTGTTTTGCTTTTCTATAGAATCTACTAAATGTAAATCTTGTTTGTATTTACTGCCATCTTTTATTATTGAATATATTTTCTTTCTGTATTTATGTTGTTTCACTAATTGCATCATCCAGTCCTTTGTTGCTTCTATGTATGATGATATTATTATTATTATTATTATTATTATTATTATTATTACGTCTTAGAGAAATTTTGTTTGATACATATATGTATATATAAATACATATGTATATAAATAAATATATATATGTGTATGTGTATGTATACATATATTTGTTAGCTCTTTATTGTTTTATTTGTTATTATTATTATTATTATTATTATTATTATTATTATTATTAATAGTAGTAGTAGTAGTATTGCTAGTATTTTAGATATTTTTTAAGATTGTATTTTCTTATTGAGAGTTATTATTTATCTATAGTTAGAACAAATTACTACTCGTGATTATAATGTAATTTATGTTAGGGTGTATGATTTATGATTTATTTTTCCGCATAAATATTCCCTATAGTCGGTATATTTTAATTTAAGGGTAAATCCATTGTCGCGTTTCTAAGAATAAATATGAGTGAATATGAATACGTCGGTTTCAATGTAGCGTTTTTTAAATTGTTTTAAAATCTGTTCTATCGCGATTTCTTCCTTTGTCTTTACTTCTTTTTGTGTATTTCCCCCTTCTGTTAATTTTATCTAATTTTTCCTGTTTCTATATTTATATTTTTTAATTTTAGTATTTTTAATTATGTTAACAATTTTGAAAAAATTAGAATTCATTCTTAAAATAATAGAAAGAGTAGTTATTTTTCCAAATTGTATTAAAATTATGATGCACATTTTTTTGTACCGTAAATATATCCCAGTATATTTGAAATTAAATTTCATAGTTCAATTTTTCCATGTTTTTCTAAGACAACAGTTAGGTAGTTTGAGACGCTATTACGATAAATGAAGTCAACATCTATTTCTCTTGATACTGTATTTCTTTTTATTGTATTTCTTTGTCCTTTCTTTTTCTCTTCTTGCTTTCCATTCAGTTTTTCCTGTTCACCCTTTTTTCTCTTTTTTCTTTTTCTCTTCTTTTCTCTTCTTTACATTAATCAATCGTTTATCTTTTCTTTCTCCTCGCTTTCCTCTTTCTTTGGGGTTCTTTTCGAATGAGTGAGACAATTTTGTAAATAACCGTTATAAATGTCTGTTCTAATATGGACATGTGAGCGTCTATGTAAAATAAAATAAAATAAAATACATTTTTTGGTGGGGGGATATTTTGAGGACTAACTGTTGTATCATTTGGGTCTGACAAGCCGCGATAATAACATCAGGACGCGGTGAAATATGTATTATCCTTTGTAATAATCTAAAATCTTTTATAAATCATATTATTCTGTTAAATTAAATAAATGAATTTAACATTTAGTTTTCTTGAGTTCGTCTCTATCGGAATTTACCTGGATTGTATATCAAGTGTGCTATGTTATATATATATATATATATATATATATATATATATATATATATATCACCTCATCATGGTGTCATGGTTAGCAAGCTTGTTCTACTAGAATCATAACAATTAAGTAGTGAGTTCGGGCTTGTGCCAAATCTTTATTGATTTGCTTCTAAGCTTTCGGCTCACATGAGCCATCTTCAGAGAGGTTATTTAAACTGAAATATAATAACATCCACCATCACCGACGATTGTATTTTGTGTTAACATAAAACTCTGCTTGGCAACGGCAATTGTTACCAAAAATAATAAACGCAGTTCTCAAATTTGCAATGCAGTTTTATGACGTTACACCGCGTGATAGCGCGAAATGACAACAAAAAAGTAGTCAAATGCAATGTAATATGTTATGTTCGGATTTAAAGGTTATTTTATTGAGTGTTGGTTGTTTAAATGTGATGTACATGGTCTCCAATCCTTACTCATACACACAGTAAGAGGAACTTGCAGATATTGAAGGCCATAAGGCCATGGTATGTTGACTTTAAATGCGGTCGTACAATGATGCTGAACACTCAGGTCGCCCAAAACCAGCAGTTTTCCGGGAAAACTCACACACACACACACACACACACACACACACACACACACACACACACACACACATCCACAAACTTGTTTTGCCCGATCGTAAATTGAAGTTGCGTGAGATAGCAGAGGATTTGAATATATCAGAAGGTAGTGTATTCATCATCTTGCATGAATATTTGTCAAAGAGAAAGCTTTGTTCAAAGTCGGTGCCGCGTTTGCTCACAGTCAATCAGAAACACCAACGCGTCGACAATTCAGAACGTTGTTTGCAACAGTTTCAACGCAACAAGAAGGAGTGTTTGCGTAAATATGTGACAATGGATGAATGTAGATCTACTACTTTACTCCGGAGTCAAATCGGCAGCCAGCTGAGTGGACAGCAGCAAGGGAAAGCCGTCCAAAATGACCAAAAACGCAAACATTAGCAGGCAAGGTTTTGGCCTGCATATTTTGAATGCGCAAAGTATTTTCTTTATCGATTACCTTGAGAAAGAAAAAACCATCAATAGCAAATATTATACAGCATTATTGGTGCGTTTAAAGGAAGAAATCGCCAAAAAATAAATGGCCGCAAATGAAAAAGAAAAAAGTGATCGTTCACTAAGACAACGCACCGTGTCACAAGTCGATCACAACAATGGTAAAACTACATGAATTTAATTTCGAATTGCTCCCGCATCCACCCTATTCTCAAAGATCATTATTTTAATTGTACTTATGATAATCCCCTTATATTTTAAAAAAGGTTTGAGTACTGAACTGATAATTTCTGAAATACTATGATTATTTTATTTGTACTTATGAACAAATCCCCTTATAACTTAAAAAAATTAGCTTATTGTAGTGGCTATTTGTTTAAATTGGTATTATTTTATTTGTACTTATGAACAAATCCCCTTATAACTTAAAACATTAGCTTATTGTAGTGGCTATTTGTTTAAATTGGTATTATTTTATTTGTACTGATGAACAAATCCCCTTATAACTTAAAAAAATTAGCTTATTGTAGTGGCTATTTGTTTAAATTGGTATTATTTTATTTGTACTTATGAACAAATCCCCTTATAACTTAAAACATTAGCTTATTGTAGTGGCTATTTGTTTAAATTGGTATTATTTTATTTGTACTGATGAACAAATCCCCTTATAACTTAAAAAAATTAGCTTATTGTAGTGGCTATTTGTTTAAATTGGTATTATTTTATTTGTACTGATGAACAAATCCCCTTATAACTTAAAAAAATTAGCTTATTGTAGTGACTATTTGTTTAAATTGGTATTATTTTATTTGTACTTATGAACAAATCCCCTTATAACTTAAAACATTAGCTTATTGTAGTGGCTATTTGTTTAAATTGGTATTATTTTATTTGTACTTATGAACAAATCCCCTTATAACTTAAAACATTAGCTTATTGTAGTGGGTATTTGTTTAAATTGGTATTATTTTATTTGTACTGATAAACAAATCCCCTTATAACTTAAAAAAATTAGCTTATTGTAGTGGCTATTTGTTTAAATTGGTATTATTTTATTTGTACTGATAAACAAATCCCCTTATAACTTAAAAAAATTAGCTTATTGTAGTGGCTATTTGTTTAAATTGGTATTATTTTATTTGTACTTATGAACAAATCCCCTTATAACTTAAAACATTAGCTTATTGTAGTGGCTATTTGTTTAAATTGGTATTATTTTATTTGTACTGATGAACAAATCCCCTTATAACTTAAAAAAAATTAGCTTATTGTAGTGGCTATTTGTTTAAATTGGTATTATTTTATTTGTACTGATAAACAAATCCCCTTATAACTTAAAAAAATTAGCTTATTGTAGTGGCTATTTGTTTAAATTGGTATTATTTTATTTGTACTGATGAACAAATCCCCTTATAACTTAAAAAAATTAGCTTATTGTAGTGGCTATTTGTTTAAATTGGTATTATTTTATTTGTACTGATGAACAAATCCCCTTATAACTTAAAAAAATTAGCTTATTGTAGTGGCTATTTGTTTAAATTGGTATTATTTTATTTGTACTTATGTTAACCCCCTTTTAATTTAGTAAGGCAAATTAACTTACTGAACTGGTAATTTTTAAATTTCTATTAATATTTTATTTGTACTTATGAACAAATCCTCTCAAGTATATATTTTAATATCTCACTTCATTAATCTTATCTTTCTGTTTGTTTTGATTTTTTGAAAATTTTATTTAACATTTTCCAATGTTTGAATTCGTCTTCTCTCATTTTTTTTTTTTACCTTTTATTTATTTTTTATCTTTCTCTTCATCCGGTTTAAAATTTGACATGTTTCCGCGGCGAAACTTTCGCTACACTACCATCTAGCGAATCATAGACAAGCCGTTCTTTGAGGTCTTATTAACTTAATTCATCTCATTGGCTGACCTGGT
The DNA here is from genome assembly GCA_037127315.1 of Ascarosepion bandense. Taxonomy (NCBI): domain Eukaryota; kingdom Metazoa; phylum Mollusca; class Cephalopoda; order Sepiida; family Sepiidae; genus Ascarosepion; species Ascarosepion bandense. Next base: position 3,797,331 of record JBBBDQ010001018.1, on the reverse strand, counting down.
TTTTATTTCTTCATTTTTATTTATTTTTATTTTCTGAAAATTTCCTTATCTATATATTGTAATATAACAATCTGGCCCCACCCGAGGAAGGCTGATGCAAGCGAGGGTGTTTCCGGTCGTTGAAAGGAACGGATGTCGTTTGACCTTATTTCCGGCAGCAGCGGAAATGGCTACAGAGGCAAACAGAACAGGTGTCTCTGAGAATTACGTGGGCGTGCGTGGGCGAGGCAAAACCGGAAGAAAAAAGTCCCGGTTCTGGAAGATTATAAAAAGACCTCGGCACACGGATTCGCCAGTAGAGGAACAACAGAGATCGGCCGGGGAAGAGAGAGACACAACAGATAAGACTACACTCCCGTCAACCCATTAGAAGCGCGCTCTCTCAATTCTCTGTTCCCTATTCTAACCGGCTCAGTCATTAAGACACATAATTGGTGCCTAGTGACTTGCTGTTTTGAGAAAACAAAACAGTTAGATGCGAGCTGGTTGCCACGGCGACGATTGAAATTCAACGGACTTAAAACTACCAGATAGAAAGAAAAAAGAAGACGAAAATAGAAGCAGCCGCACGACTATAGACATCAGCCAAGGTAGGTGACTCTTTGATTTGATAGTGTGTGTGTTCTGCTCTTGTTTATAAGACTAGTTAGAAAAAAAAAATGGAACAGCATACTTTTGCCGATCTGACCCTAGAATTGAGAAATGTGGATTGTTCGGTGTCGAACACATTAAGGGTAGAACGGAGGGGGGGGCAGGACTACATGCAGAGAGTAGTACGCCTAGCGGAGAGCGCATAGGTTGGGGTTGACGGGAGGAATAAAGTTGAGATATTTACCTATCTGTAAGTATAAAACATCTGAGTTAATGATTTATTTTTTTGTTAATATTTTACCATATATGTGAAGTGAGTTTACTGGTATGTTGCTTAATTAATCTTACTTTTATTGAGTAAGTGAAATGTAAAATCATGTAAAGGAAGTTTCTTCTACTCTTTAAAGTGGATAATTGGATTAACTTGTTGATAACAATGTTTTCTTTGGTTTGTGCAGTGTTAGGTTTTCTTTTTTTTTGGATTTCTTTTCAATGACTGTACACTACAAAATGATTTACATTTCTATGTTTGTGAATTATGCTTTTGTGCAGGTTCCCATCAATTCAACATCCTCTGTGAATTTTCATTTATGTGACTTGGGAAATATCTTTTGAAGATATATTAATTTCTGAAAACTTTATATTGACACGGATAGACCTGCAGATTCCACAGTTGATCGGAACAAAAAGAAAGAACAACTGAAAAGTCTTGTAGACTTATTGGCTGATATGCTATAGGATTGGGAAAGAAGCAGTGGGAGGATTAACGATAGTTTAAGTGAAATAGTTAGGAAGATACAAACGTGGAAAATTATTAATAGTATCTAAAGCATAAAGTAAATTATACGTCTCTGGTTCAGTGGTTTGGTCCCCAATTACGCAGAAATTTCCCAATTTTTCAGTGGACACCATGCCGGTAGAATTGCGCGATATGGAGGAGATTCCTATCCGCAAACTAGTAAATACCTTGGAACAGATAGATATGGAAAGATTTAGTGAAGGATATGAACAACTCCCGAAGAAGTTGACGATAGGAGTCAGTGCTGGCATAGTCGGCGTAATAATAATCCTTGGAATAATAGCTAGGAAGCGGATTTTTAAGTGTGAAAGGAGCAACAGTGCTTCGGGAAAGGAAAGGGAGTTATCCGTTGTGAATAGTACTCCGGGGTCAACGGGTGTTCAACACTCAAATGTCTCTGCGTTAAACAGAGAGATGTCAACAAATCAGATATGCTTGGATTCGAATCCAGAGGAAGTAGTTCAAGGAATAGAAGACATTGTACAAACTAAGGAATTACGAGTCACGGGTCCATTTTTTTAGACTAAATTAATATAGATGAAACCTCTAATCCTCCACAAGTAAATTGCATGCGGATTAACGTTGGAATCAGGGTAATTTTCTTCATTTTCGATTGAACATTTCTCGGTCAGACTATGAATGATATGTACTGCAGATAATGGCCATTTTTCTGTGTTCAAACATAGTATGTTTGAAATTAAATTAAATTAAATGAAGTTACATGTGTAACAATAAACTCGAGCGGAAACACGCATGGTGTTGGTCAAAGGTCATTTACTCGATGTCAGTTTGGAAACTTGGGCGCGGTTAACGCCTATGATCATGTGGTCGTGCATCGAGGCGTCTACGCTTATGGACAGAGTCGAGAAAGAAAATGAACATTTTTAAGAACTTTGCCCAATTCTGTGAAAATGGATATTATATATATATATATATATATAAAAAAAAAAGAACAATGAAACATCGAGCTGGTAGAACAATTTTCACGATGGACACGAACATTGTTGGGTTGCCGATGTAGGCTCCCCTATATATTTTTTTGTTGTTTTTTTTGTTTCGGCATGCACATGTTTTGTTGTTTTGGCGTGCACATGTTTTATACAATTGTCGGGCTTGTGTGGCATGGGGAGGAGTGTGAGGGTGTTGCGCTTAAAATGTTCTTAGGTGAACATTTTGGAAAATGGGAGGGCGAGGAATGTAATATAACAATCTGGCCCCACCCGAGAAAGGCTGATGCAAGCGAGGGTGTTTCCGGTCGTTGAAAGGAACGGATGTCGTTTGACCTTATTTCCGGCAGCAGCGGAAATGGCTACAGAGGCAAACAGAACAGGTGTCTCTGAGAATTACGTGGGCGTGCGTGGGCGAGGCAAAACCGGAAGAAAAAAGTCCCGGTTCTGGAAGATTATAAAAAGACCTCGGCACACGGATTCGCCAGTAGAGGAGCAACAGAGATCGGTCGGTGAAGAGAGAGACACAACAGATAAGACTACACTCCCGTCAACCCATTAGAAGCGCGATCTCTCAATTCTCTGTTCCCTATGCTACACGGTTCATCGTCATTAATAAAAATATAACTTTATATTTTTATATATATGCGTGTTTGTTGTTTGTCGATATATAACAATATTACAAAATAAATTAACCACATTTTACCGCCTGATGATGGTCTTTTATCACCGAAACTTTCATAGCTATGAAGTTGCAGTATGAAATTTGAATAATAATAATAATAATAATAATAATTACTAGCATATATTTATCCTCTGCATTTGTGTTGAGAATCTTCTAAAGCAAATGTCAAACTGTGGAATATACTTCCATTAGTAACCATTATATATGTATATATATATATATACTATAATAGAGAAGGTATATATATGTAAAGTATTGATTGATTTTTGTTTAATTTTTTTCAGACCTGTAGACGAATTGAAATACTATTTAAAATATACCAAGTGCTGATCCAAATATGGATATCCACTAAAAATAACATTTAAAATAATATAATAACGTTTATGCATATATATATATATATATATATATATATATATATGGATATTAATAAACACACACACACACACACACACACACACACACACACACACACACATATATATATTGTTTAATTACTTAGTTTTTGGTCGTAATATAATTAGAACAGTCCAAATTTGTATTAAAAAGTGTTTAATACAACTATAGTGTAGAACCTTTGAATATTCTTTATTTGTAAACGAATTATTACGCAACCTAGGTTTGCAAATCGCTTGAAGACACTACATAGTAGAAAGTAGGTCGCGTAATAACTCGTTTCCAAATGAAAAATATATTTGGGCAACAATTTTTCATTTAAACATGTTTCGTTAAAAATGACCGATTTATTTATTAATTTTGGGTTTAATTTATCCAGTATTCTTACATGTTTCCTTTTTGCTGGAGATAAAGAATGTAATAATGTTTCATAATTTTTTGATTTTCCAAGCGCTTTCAGCCTCTTCACATGCCATTTCCAAGGATGTTATTTTTCTGGTGTGGTTATGTTCTCATATTTGACTCAAATGTAATTTTTCGTTTTAGCGTTCTTTCGGTTTTTTGGAAACTAAGAGCCACAAGGGATAGGGAGACGTGGAGATCCATGATCGCCTACGTCCTGAAGGGACAGGGCACATAGAAGAAGAAGAAGAAGAAGAAGATTCTCGCGGCAGGCATCATATGAGCGTATGTCTATTTTTTAAGAATACTTTGAAAACTCCATTTCTACTGTTAAATAATGTAAGTTTGATGGTAGGAGAAAATTGTTTGATATATATAGTGCCTCTATTATAGGGAAGTGCCTTTGATATTGTGATTTAAATAGTATTTTTATATTTTTAATTAATTTTTTTTTACTAGATAGGTGGCATGTATATATGAATTTTATTACTAGATAGGTGGTATATATATATATATTGAATTTGAAAAATACATTAGTTAGATGCAGGTAGGACACATCATCAGTGATGTTACCCTGGTTCATTGACGGTTTCGGTCCTTTAAAAACATCATACCTTCTCCCCAGGTTGACCCAGCCAAGGTTGATCAGGCCCCGGCCTGTGTCTTAATCTCTGCTTGCTACGTTATTGGAATGCAAGGTGTTTTTGGTTGCAAAGGAGAAGAGGAAAATTTCTAGAATAATTTCGTCCACAAATAAATGAATATCCAGTGATGATAATGTATAAATGGTTCAAGTAAATATCAGGGAAAAAATGATTTTCGTGATATTAATGTAAAGATGAATGGTTAAAATAGCTAAATGACCAGATAGTGAAAAAAAAACTATATATATATATATATATATATAGATAGATAGGAAAAATAATAAATATACATACGGATATACGCGCGCAAGTACATAATAATATCACTCAGGTTAGTAATATAAAAATGGCAGAAATCCAACTAATTTTTGGGTGGGTGGTATCTATTTTTATTGGGTCGTCCAGAAAGTTCGCGCAAATTTTTAGTCGTTCATGTTCCAACACATTCAGTCAGTCAGTTAAGTGCTATAAGCGATACACACTTTGGGCGATCATGTCTCGAAAGAGACATGGCTGACTGGGCAAAAGATTATCCCGCAATAGGTTGCCATTGCTTTCTGCGGTAGACTGATTGCCAGCCAAGGCTATAGAACCCAATCTGTTCTATTATTTAACCCATAACTGAGGGAAAAGACGGATTAATACCTTTCCCAAGGGTATTTGTGCGTAAGTGAATGCAAGGAATTCAACTGGAATTCGAACTCTGCTCCCCGATTTGTCGTTCCACGTCGATATCCACTGCACCACAACTCATATCCAACACATTAGAACACGTTAAGTTTATCGACATATAATATGCTTACATTTCCATATTAGAGCACACTTCAAACTATCTCTTGAAAATCATAGTTTAAAATTATTTAATTCGTGTCAATTTTGCATCTCTATAAATATGGAAGATTATAAGGTGCGTTTTAGACACTTGATGCTTTATTTTATTACTGTAAACGCAAAAATCCCTCGCAAGCAACGAAAAAGACATGTGTTGTGTCACTAGAAATCTAAGCTGTTTGATCGTGTATCGTTTGCCTTTTTGAAAGAAAGCAGATACTGCGTTGGGCGCTTGCTTAGTTTTTAGAATTTCAAAAATAATTTTCGAACATTTCAATTTGTTTTTCATCCAGAAACATTCAAAACGTTTCCCTCCAAATTTTGACAAATGATTTCAGAGCCGACCTGAAGATAATAAAACGTAACCAGGAAGTTAATTAGACGATTAGGCGAACACCTACTTCTCAAACCCAGGTCGCTCAAGTCCAGAGAAAAAAAAAAAAAAATAAAAGAAATTTGACAACCACTAAACGAGAATTGTTAAGAACATCGTCGTAATATCAAGTGAAAGACACCAGCTGGTGTAACTGTTTCATTCTTTACAGTTACCACGAACTTTATTCGAAAATTTGTAGTAATTCACAGAAATATTTTCTCTTTTTCTACATTTTATATGTACTGCAACTGTCATCACACCTATGTCCTCTCCCTTCTCTTGCTGCTTTCTAAATGGTTTGTCCTTCTCTTCACTCTTCACTCTTCACTCTAGTGCTTTTACTCTTATGTAATCCCCCTGCATTGACCCTAGTTCTTTCCTCACCACCCTGTATATCATTTCCTTTCTCGCCACCTCTGCAACTGTCATCACACCTGTATTCCCATCCTTCTCTTGCTCCTTTCTAACTGGTTCTTCCTTCTCTTCACTCTCTTCTATTTGGTGCTTTTACTCTTATGTAGCCCCCTGCATTGACCCCAGTTCTTTCCTCACCACCCTGTATATCATTTCCTTTCTCTCCACCTCTGCAACTGTCATCACACCTGTATTCCCTCCCTTCTCTTGCACTTTTCTAAATGGTTTGTCCTTCTCCTCACTCTCTTTTATCTAGTGCTTTCACTCTTACGTAGCTCCCTGCACATCAGTGGCGTTACCGCCTTGGTTGGGGGTGATATGATTAAAAAAAAAAAAGCTTTTGTTTTCTGAGGACCATATGAAGCATCGCAATTTTTATTGAAAAAGCACAACTCATTTGCATTGATTGTTATTTTTCCATACATGTTATTGGCATTATTTGGCACACAATACACTTATTTTGTGTTAATCATTCTTCATTTTTATTGTTAACAATACATTTATTGTTTGTTCTTAAATTCGGCTGGTGTCGTCTGTCTTTGTTGTGTGTCCATATAAATTCAGTGTTCTTTCAAGCAGTTGTTTGAACTATTTTTTCATAGGATTTTTTACCAAATGAAAAATTATTTTAGAGTACAGTGAAGGTGATTTAGCAGACAGAACTTTATGGATGTAGTTCGCTAAATTTAGAGATGGTGATTGTGGTCTTATTGATGAGAAGCGCTCAGGCAGACACCTTCGCTACAGATGACGACAAAATCAAGCGAATTAAGAATAACTCGTATTACACAATGAGGAAATTAACAGAAACACTAAATTTCTCAAAATCCACCATCCATGAGCGCTTAGTGAAGCTTGGGTACTTAAATTGCTACGATGTTTAAGTACCACATGATCTGAGTGAAAAGAATCTTTTGGATCACATTTCTATCTGTGAGTAACTGTATAAACGCAATGGAAGCACCTTTTTGAAGCAAATTGTGACGAGTGATAAGAAATGGATCGCTTACATCTATTATCACCCGTTTTTAACCACTAAACTGCCTACTTACTCCCCTTTTCACCGCTCATCACAATAAACGGCCCCTTCCTTAGATTACCCTTCCCTTCAATGCCCACCACAATAAACGGTTCCTTTCTTAGCTTACTCCTCTCTTTAAAGCCCACCAGAATAAACGGTCCCTTCCATAGCTTAATCCACTTTTCACCGTCCACCACAGTAAATGGCCTCGCCTTTAGCTTACTCCTTCCTTTAACGTCCACCACAAAAAGTGGTCCAATCCTTGGCGTACTCTTTTCTTCATAGTCCACCACAATAAACGGTCCCAGCCATAGCTTGCTCCCCTTTTCGCCGCTCACCACAGTAAATGGCCTTTTCCTTAGCTTACTCTTCCCTTCAACGTCCACCACAATAAACGGTCTCTTTGGCATACGCTTTTCTTCATAGTCCACCACAATAAACGGTCCCAGCCATAGCTTGCTCCCCTTCTCACCGCTCACGACGGTTCCTTCATTAAAGATGAATTACGAAAGATTACATTAGTTATGTATTATGAAAATGTATCAGAAGATTCTTAAGCGGTCCTTACTCGCCTTTTCATTAAGTCTTCGACGTCATAATAAAATCTACCAACCACGAGTTATGTCGGTTTTGGCATTCACTGTGTTAAATCTTTCCCTATGTTCGCCGCACCTCTTCAAGATTCCAATTTACCGCATTAATGTATTTTGTAATAATAGATATTACTTAGTTGCTAATAGCATCAAACTTATTTTTGCCTTCAGTTTCTTTTTGGTATAGCTCTTCGTCTACTTCTTCTTCTTCTTCTTCTTCTTCTTCGTCTACTTCTTCTTCTTCTTCTTCTTCTTCTTCGTCTACTTCTTCTTCTTCTTCTTCGTCTACTTCTTCTTCTTCTTCTTCGTCTACTTCTTCTTCTTCTTCGTCTACTTCTTCTTCTTCTTCTTCTTGGTCTACTTCTTCTTCTTCTTCTTCTTCTTCTTCGTCTACTTCTTCTTCTTCTTCGTCTACTTCTTCTTCTTCGTCTACTTCTTCTTCTTCTTGGTCTACTTCTTCTTCTTCTTCTTCTTCTTCTTCGTCTACTTCTTCTTCTTCTTCTACTTCTTCTTCGTCTACTTCTTCTTCTTCTTCTACTTCTTCTTCTTCTTCTTCGTCTACTTCTTCTTCTTCTTCTTCGTCTACTTCTTCTTCTTCTTCTTCTTCTTCTTCGTCTACTTCTTCTTCGTCTACTTCTTCTTCTTCTTCTTCTTCTTATTCGTCTACTTCTTCTTCTTCTTCTTCGTCTACTTCTTCTTCTTCTTCTTCTTCTTCTTCTTCGTCTACTTCTTCTTCTTCTTCTTCTTATTCGTCTACTTCTTCTTCTTCTTCTTCGTCTACTTCTTCTTCGTCTACTTCTTCTTCTTCTTCTTCGTCTACTTCTTCTTCTTCTTCGTCTACTTCTTCTTCTTGTTCGTCTACTTCTTCTTCTTCTTCGTCTACTTCTTCTTCGTCTACTTCTTCTTCTTCTTCGTCTACTTCTACTTCTTCTTCTTCTTCGTCTACTTCTTCTTCGTCTACTTCTTCTTCTAGTGTATTACCTGACTAATAGAAATGAAATTAAAAACCATTCTTGAACATGTGGTTTGAATTAAGGCGTTAACTGTAGCCATCTTTTATTATCTGGCGAAGATGCCCTCAAATATGGCATTTCTGTTCAATTAGCTCGTGTTTGTAGCCACCTTACAGCAAACGGAATCAAACGTAAGTGTCTCCATAATTATTTTATTATTACGTATTACATGGATGCGCAGGAAGTGTAATAATTAACTATTCGGAACTAGACGGTGATGCTGCGACTTCGAATTCCAGGTAAATTTGTTACATTCAATTTTGCAAATGTTAAAATAAACAAAAAAACTAATAAATATTGCAGTGGCTGGTTGAAAATAAGTTGCCTAAAGTAGGGATGGTTTATTGTAGTTTCACGTGAAAAGAGCAATAACCCAAAGAAGGGACTGTTTATTGTAGTGGCCGGTTGGAAATGAGTAAGGTAATGAAGTGATCGTTCGTTGCGTTGACAGGTGGAAAGCTAACGAGCAGACCGTTTATTGCGTTTGGAAGAGGAGTAAGGTAATGAAGGGACCATTTATTGTTACGGGTAGTGGGGAAAAAGAATAACGTGATGAAGTGGCCATTTTCTTTTTTTTTTGTGGTGAATCGTGAAAAAAGGAGTAAGGTAATGAAGGAACCATTTATTGTACTGGTCTGTGAAAAGAAAAGTAACCTAATGGAGGGACCGTTTATAATGATTTTCAGTGAAAAGGAGGGATCTAAGAAACGGAGCGTTTGCTGTAGTAGGCAGTGAAAAGAAGAGTCACCCAATGAAGGGATATTTTATTGTTGAGATTCATGAAAAGAAGAGCCAGCCAATGAAGGGACTGTTTGTTATTGTGGATGTTGGAAAAAGGAGTAAGGTAATGAAGGGACAATTTATTTTTCTTTTTATAAATTAAAAAAAAAAATAGAAACCTGAAAACTCAAAGTTGAAATTCAATTTACTCTGGTCGGTGATATCATAATTTTCATCCATGAGGTGACAGTCTGTAGTCATCACGGGCCATTTGGATTGGGTTGAGATATTAAATCTGAACCAGTGGTTTAAGAATTTGGCAAGTCGCATTTGCGATAAAGATTAGCTTAATGTAAAGCGCTTAAAATTTGTGAAACATATTCGGGCCTTTTTGTAAGTTAATTAATTTTGTCAGTTAGTTAAGTGCTTTGGGTGATCATTTCTCGATGAGACATGACTGACTGGGCAGAAGATTATCCCGCAGTAGGTTGCCATTGCTTTCTGCGGTAGACTGGTTGCCAGCGAAGGCTATAGAACCCAATCTGTCCTGTTATTTGACTCATATCTAGAGGGAGAAGCGATGTATTATATTATTACGTAGTGATTATAGGGGGATCAGTTTATTACTTCATACCAATAGAAAACCGATCACCTACTTTATGACCAGTAGAAGCCTTAATCATGATTCCAACTATTACATTCAGTCAGTCAGTTAAGTGCTATACGTGATACACACTTTGGGCGATCATGTCTCGAAAGAGACATGACTGACTGGGCATAAGATTATTCCGCAGTAGGTTGCCATTGCTTTTTGCGGTAGACTGGTTGCCAGCGAAGGCTATGGAACCCAATCTGTATTATTATTTAACATAACTGGAGGAAGAGACGGATTAATACCTTTCCAAGGGTATTTGACCGTAAGTGAATGCAAGAAATTTAACTAAGTTCGAATTCGGCTTCCCGATTAGTCTTTCCGAGTCGATATCCACTGTACCACAACTCACATCACCAAGTATTTTTTAGGGTCTAAAAACACGAAATGTTTGCTGCTTTATAATTTTTTGAAAGAATGTTTTTCCTAAAGCCTTGTGTACCCGTGCCATAAAAAATTGTGGCATATTTTTTATTTACATATGTGGTAGTGCGCTGTGGTGCAATGGATATCAATTCGGAATAAAAAGAAAAACGGAGAACTGAGTTCGAATTCCAGATGAATTCGTTGCATTCATTTACGTGCAAATACCTTTAGGAATGTATCAATCTATCTCTCCTCCCTTCAGCTATGGGTTAAATAATAGGACAGAGTGGGTTATATAGCCTTGCTTTGTAAGTAGTCTACTGTGGAAGAAATAACACCGCGGAAAAATCTTTTGCCTAGTCAGTTCATGATCGAAAAAGCCATGGTCGCCGAAGCCTATATCACGTATGTATTACTGATATAGTAGACATTTTTCATCACATATCTTTTGTTTGTTGGATACAGCGCTTTATAATAAGCGTTCTAAATACTACTTGGAATAATTTTACAGAAACTTAAAAAAAGAGGGGCAATTACATTTGATTTGCAAATTTCATTCATGAAAAATAAATGAGAATTTGGAGAGAATTTTATAACAGAAACATTAAAAGGAAACATAATTCGTAAAAAGGAAAAACTGTAACAAATACTAAGTCTCTGATATTGCACTGCTGACTTCCATTTACATAATAAGAAATGAACAAATACACAATTAATATATACAGCAAAGATAACCATGAAATAATTTTTGATACACAAGACCCTTCTTATCAAACTGATCTGATTATTGAAAAGCATTAATGCAATATCTTTTTCTTATATTAGAGAGATAGCGAGTCTTTCTAAAAGCAATACAGTGCGCCTCTTCGGTTTCACCTTCTCTGACCTCAAGTAAAACCATAACATTGAATCAATAGCTAAATCGACTGCTAGGAAGCTTGGGTCACTGTGTCGGGCCAGAAAGTTTTTTTACGCCTGAATCCATCTTGCACATATACAAATCAACCATCCGACCGTGCATAGAATACTGCTGTCATATATGTTCAGGCGCCCCTGCTGTTCATCTCAGTGTTCTCCACAGGCTCCAAAGGAGAATCTGTAACGTGATAACTCCCGACATGGCAGCTCGACTTCAGTCACTTTCTCACTGGCGGGATGTGGCTTCCCTCTGTCTATTCTACAAATATTTTCATGGCTTCTGCTCTGACGAACTTAACTCACTGATGCCCCATCCACTATTTACTCGAGTATCCAGACTGGTAACAAGGTCACACCCTTCTACTCCGTCAGCTTCCATTCTCGCACTGCCCTCCTTTGGAACTCCCTTCAGTATACTTGCTTCCCTAACGGCTACAATCTCCAAGAATTTAAATGCAAAGTCAATTCCCATCTCTTGTCCGGTTGACTCCATTCCTTTTCTCGTCCTTTCCCCATCACCTCGTGTATATTGTATTTTCCTTTCTCACTCTACCCTCGCAACTGACTTCACACTGGTATTCCCATCCTTTTCTTGCCCTTTCTTCGACATTTCTTTTCGCGCTCCTTCTGCTTAACTCTTCTCTTGTGTAGTCCATGTCAAAAGAACATATGAATCCACTACTGGAGGAAAAACTACGTATAGATTCAACAAAAAAAAAAGGAATCTTTAATTCAAAAAGTACTAAAGTGCGACAAAACTGGTTGTAGCACTGTCGAGAGCCAACTAGTGACTTTCTGCTGCGAAGACCCAATCATGGATAGGATGAGTCGTAATGGGACACCATACTTATAAATTTTCGGTAGTCGATCCAAAAGAGGACGAATAGAGCCAGTGGGTCTAATTAACTCAGAAATATCAGATGAGAGTAAACCACTCTTGACCCACTTCAACAATTGCCTTTGAAACTTAGCTTCAATAGAAGAAGTGCAATCAAGAGGTCTCAACTGGACCTAATTTTAAGAATTTCGATGTATCATTAAATATATTATACATCTTTAAGACGGAATAATCGGAATAGTCCAATAGCACAACACCAGCACCTTTAACAGGTTTAGTAGTAACCAGGTTATATATATATATATATATATATATATATATATATATATATATTGTTCAAGCACGATACAGGATTCCCAATCATGCTTGAACAATTAAGAGTATGCGACTAACCTTCAACTAGCGTCCAGTTGGCAGACAAAGATAAACAGGGTTGTAACTCAATACATGTCCCTCTCTCTCCTCTCACCCATTGAGTGGATATTGTGCTGATATTTATTGAACACAATATTCATACTGGAATCATCAGCCAATCTACAAAATAGACTTGCCTACATGGCAGAGTGGAATCTCCCATGCTGTCATATAAACCACCTACCAATTTTCTGGGCAGCTTGAAGCTGTCAGTTTCAACTTCAACTGATTACTGGCTGTTGCTATGTAAGGATTCTACACATGTCTTATTAGGCCCTGAGATGGGACAGTAAAAAAATAAATAAACACACAATGATAATTACGATTATATTATTTGAACATTTTCTGAATGGTCAAATTTGTCTAATCTCGTTTATTTATTTAGTTTTTTAAACATTTCATCCCAAGCAAGGCTGGAGTGCCACTAATGCGCAGGGATTAGAGTAAAAAAAAATAAAGATTGGGAACAGGGGGATTTTAAAAACGATAAAAGATGAACGTGATTCAAGAAGATAGAAGATGGCAATTGACGTTGCATTTAAATTTATGGAGATTGTAGGTATCAGGGAAGAGAAAAGATTGGGTAAAGAGGGTAATGAAAGAAGGATAAAAAATGAACGGGATTCAAGATGATAGAAGATGGCAATTGACGTTACATTTAAATTTATGGAGATTGTAGCTATCAGGGATGAGAAAAGATTGATTAAACAGGGTAATGAAAGAAGGATAAAAAATGAACGGGATTCAAGATGATAGAAGATGGCAATTGACGTTGCATTTAAATTTATGGAGATTGTAGCTATCAGGGAAGAGAAAAGATTGGGTAAAGAGGGTAATGAAAGAAGGATAAAAAATGAACGGGATTCAAGAAGATAGAAGATGGCAATTGACGTTACATTTAAATTTATGGAGATTGTAGCTATCAGGGAAGAGAAAAGATTGGGTAAAGAGGGTAATGAAAGAAGGATAAAAAATGAACGGGATTCAAGAAGATAGGAGATGGCAATTGACGTTGCATTTAAATTTATGGAGATTGTAGCTATCAGGGAAGAGAAAAGATTGGGTAAAGAGGGTAATGAAAGAAGGATAAAAAATGAACGGGATTCAAGATGATAGAAGATGGCAATTGACGTTACATTTAACTTTATGGAGATTGTAGCTATTAGGGAAGAGAAAAGATTGGGTAAAGAGGGTAATGAAAGAAGGATAAAAAATGAACGGGATTCAAAAAGATAGAAGATGGCAATTGACGTTGCATTTAAATTTATGGAGATTGTAGCTATCAGGGAAGAGAAAAGATTGGGTAAAGAGGGTAATGAAATAAGGATAAAAAATGAACGGGATTCAAGATGATAGAAGATGGCAATTGACGTTACATTTAAATTTATGGAGATTGTAGCTATCAGGGATGAGAAAAGATTGATTAAACAGGGTAATGAAAGAAGGATAAAAAATGAACGGGATTCAAGAAGATAGAAGATGGCAATTGACGTTGCATTTAAATTTATGGAGATTGTAGCTATCAGGGAAGAGAAAAGATTGGGTAAAGAGGGTAATGAAAGAAGGATAAAAAATGAACGGGATTCAAAAAGATAGAAGATGGCAATTGACGTTACATTTAAATTTATGGAGATTGTAGCTATCAGGGAAGAGAAAAGATTGGGTAAAGAGGGTAATGAAAGAAGGATAAAAAATGAACGGGATTCAAGATGATAGAAGATGGCAATTGACGTTACATTTAAATTTATGGAGATTGTAGCTATCAGGGAAGAGAAAAGATTGGGTAAAGAGGGTAATGAAAGAAGGATAAAAAATGAACGGGATTCAAGAAGATAGAAGATGGCAATTGACGTTGCATTTAAACTTATGGAGATTGTAGCTATCATGGAAGAGAAAAGATTGGGTAAAAAGGGTAATGAAAGAAGGATAAAAAATGAACGGGATTCAAGATAATAGAAGATGGCAATTGACGTTGTATTTAAACTTATGGAGATTGTAGCTATCAGGGAAGAGAAAAGATTGGGTAAAAAGGGTAATGAAAGAAGGATAAAAAATGAACGGGATTCAAGATGATAGAAGATGGCAATTGACGTTGCATTTAAACTTATGGAGATTGTAGCTATCAGGGAAGAGAAAAGATTGGGTAAAGAGGGTAATGAAAGAAGGATAAAAAATGAACGGGATTCAAGATGATAGAAGATGGCAATTGACGTTGCATTTAAACTTATGGAGATTGTAGCTATCAGGGAAGAGAAAAGATTGGGTAAAGAGGGTAATGAAAGAAGGATAAAAAATGAACGGGATTCAAGATGATAGAAGATGGCAATTGACGTTGCATTTAAACTTATGGAGATTATAGCTGTCAGGGAAGAGAAAAGATTGGGTAAAGAGGGTAATGAAAGAAGGATAAAAAATGAACGGGATTCAAGATGATAGAAGATGGCAATTGACGTTGCATTTAAACTTATGGAGATTGTAGCTATCAGGGAAGAGAAAAGATTGGGTAAAGAGGGTAATGAAAGAAGGATAAAAAATGAACGGGATTCAAGATGATAGAAGATGGCAATTGACGTTGCATTTAAACTTATGGAGATTGTAGCAATCAGGGAAGAGAAAAGATTGGGTAAAGAGGGTAATGAAAGAAGGATAAAAAATGAACGGGATTCAAGATAATAGAAGATGGCAATTGACGTTGTATTTAAACTTATGGAGATTGTAGCTATCAGGGAAGAGAAAAGATTGGGTAAAGAGGGTAATGAAAGAAGGATAAAAAATGAACGGGATTCAAGATGATAGAAGATGGCAATTGACGTTGCATTTAAACTTATGGAGATTGTAGCAATCAGGGAAGAGAAAAGATTGGGTAAAGAGGGTAATGAAAGAAGGATAAAAAATGAACGGGATTCAAGATAATAGAAGATGGCAATTGACGTTGTATTTAAACTTATGGAGATTGTAGCTATCAGGGAAGAGAAAAGATTGGGTAAAGAGGGTAATGAAAGAAGGATAAAAAATGAACGGGATTCAAGATGATAGAAGATGGCAATTGACGTTGCATTTAAATTCATGGAGATTGTAGCGATCAGGGAAGAGAAAAGATTGGGTAAAGAGGGTAATGAAAGAAGGATAAAAATTGAACGGGATTCAAGATGATAGAAGATGGCAATTGACGTTGCATTTAAACTTATGGAGATTGTAGCTATCAGGGAAGAGAAAAGTTTGGGTAAAGAGGGTAATGAAAGAAGGATAAAAAATGAACGGGATTCAAGATGATAGAAGATGGCAATTGACGTTGCATTTAAACTTATGGAGATTATAGCTGTCAGGGAAGAGAAAAGATTGGGTAAAGAGGGTAATGAAAGAAGGATAAAAAATGAACGGGATTCAAGATGATAGAAGATGGCAATTGACGTTGCATTTAAATTTATGGAGATAGTAGCTATCAGGGAAGAGAAAAGATTGGGTAAAGAGGGTAATGAAAGAAGGATAAAAAATGAACGGGATTCAAGAAGATAGAAGATGGCAATTGACGTTGCATTTAAATTTATGGAGATAGTAGCTATCAGGGAAGAGAAAAGATTGGGTAAAGAGGGTAATGAAAGAAGGATAAAAAATGAACGGGATTCAAGAAGATAGAAGATGGCAGTTGACGCTGCATTTAAATTTATGGAGATTGTAGCTATCAGAGAAGAGAAAAGATTGGGTAAAGAGGGTAATGAAAGAAGGATAAAAAATGAACGGGATTCAAGAAGATAGAAGATCGCAATTGACGCTGCATTTAAATTTTTGGCGATTGTAGCTATCAGGGAAGAGAAAAGATTGGGTAAAGAGGGTAATGAAAGAAGGATAAAAAATGAACGGGATTCAAGAAGATAGAAGATGGCAATTGACGTTGCATTTTAATTTATGGAGATTGTAGCTATCAGGGATGAGAAAATATTGATTAAGCAGGGTAATGAAAGAAGGATAAAAAATGAACGGGATTCAAGAAGATAGAAGATGGCAATTGACGTTGCATTTAAATTTATGGAGATTGTAGCTATCAGGGAAGAGAAAAGATTGGGTAAAGAGGGTAATGAAAAGAAGGATAAAAAATGAACGGGATTCAAGAAGACAGAAGATGGCAATTGACGTTGCATTTAAATTTATGGAGGTTGTAGCTATCAGGGATGAGAAAAGATTGGGTAAAGAGGGTAATGAAAGAAGGATAAAAAATGAACGGGATTCAAGAAGATAGAAGATGGCAATTGACGTTGCATTTAAATTTATGGAGATTGTAGCTATCAGGGAAGAGAAAAGATTGGGTAAAGAGGGTAATGAAAAGAAGGATAAAAAATGAACGGGATTCAAGAAGATAGAAGATGGCAATTGACGTTGCATTTAAATTTATGGAGGTTGTAGCTATCAGGGATGAGAAAAGATTGGGTAAAGAGGGTAATGAAAGAAGGATAAAAAATGAACGGGATTCAAGAAGATAGAAGATGTCAATTGACGTTGCATTTAAACTTATGGAGATTATAGCTGTCAGGGAAGAGAAAAGATTGGGTAAAGAGGGTAATGAAAGAAGGATAAAAAATGAACGGGATTCAAGATGATAGAAGATGGCAATTGACGTTGCATTTAAATTTATGGAGATAGTAGCTATCAGGGAAGAGAAAAGATTGGGTAAAGAGGGTAATGAAAGAAGGATAAAAAATGAACGGGATTCAAAAAGATAGAAGATGGCAATTGACGTTGCATTTAAATTTATGGAGGTTGTAGCTATCAGGGATGAGAAAAGATTGGGTAAAGAGGGTAATGAAAGAAGGATAAAAAATGAACGGGATTCAAGAAGATAGAAGATGTCAATTGCCGTTGCAATTAACATTTTGTTTGAAGATTGTAACTGTCATAGAACCAAGTAAACGGAAGAGAGAAAAGAAACTGTTGAAGTAAAAGTAGCGGATACATTTAACTATTTCAACTGTAGAAGGGTGGGGCCTAGATGCCTATCTAGTAGAACGCTTAAATTCACCTGTACGGGGCACCAGGGATAAAAAGCTCATAAGAGCAGTTGCCATAAAAACATTTGAAAAAAAAAAACAGAGGAAGAAAAGATGTTAGTGAGAAATTGACTGAAGTCGAGATGCCAAGTCAGGACTGATTACATTGCAGATCCTTCTTTGATTTTGTCCAGAATCTCTGGAGGAATAGCCGAAGCACCCAACTAGATATGTCAACAATATTCAATGCACGGACGAATGATAGATTTGAAAATGTACAAGATGGATTCTAACGAGAAAAACATTCTGGCGCGACATAGAAGTCCAGCATTCCGATTAGTAAATCCAGCTATAAATCAGATATATTCGTTCCACTTCAAGTAGGTTGAAAAAAAGAAAGTCAACTAGGCGCATTGTATTGCTCTCAAGGAAACTAGCACCAGTCATGTTGATGTCTGACAGGAAAGTTTCTCTAATATTACGATTATTGATTATTATCGATTATAATATATAATATTATCTCTAATATTGTTAAAAGAAAGCAGTTTTGTTTTGGAGGCATTAAATTTGACCAACAATTTTCTGTCCCAATTAATCACTGATTGGAGTTCAGTTTCAAGAGCAGCATCTTGGTTTACCTTGTCAACCTTGGCATATTTCCTATTGAAACAGGAATAAATGGTGATGTTATCTGTATAGAAGCCTACTGGGAAATTGATAATATCAGGAAGATCATTGTTGAAGATCAGAAAAAGCGTAGGATCTAAGATAGAGCCATGAAGGGCACCCGAAGTCGTTTGAAAGGATCTGAAAATTTGCTCGTACATAACAATCATCATTTCACGATTTAATAGGAAAGACTGGATTAAATTAAACAATCGTCCAGAAATACCGTAGCCCTGGAGCTTTCACAAAGCTGACTGACGCTGATCGGGGGCACTTTTATTGTCATGAGAGTTTAGCACTGGATAGCTAAGTCCTCAAATCTTGCAAGTCGCTCCCATTAGTCAGCAAATCAGTTTAACACTTACTTGCGAAATCTGGTTTCGACATTTTCTTTCAGGAAAGTGCCAATCCTTTTTCTATTTGGGAAAAACCAGGATTTCACACGTCATTGTGAACGTTTGTAAAAGTGAAGAAGGTTGATTTTAATCCTTAATTTCCTTTCACTACACCTTTCAGACTGTTGAAAATATTAACAGAGAATGGTATGAAGGATTCACATGTAATTGACAAGTACGGCGATTATTTCTGAAGTTCAAACAACGGGGATACTTGTACCTAAGCAAGGCCTATATCAACTGGGCCATGTATGTTCAACGACACCTGGCTCAGTGGATAGAATGTTTGTTAGTTCCAGTGACTAGACCCAAAGAGTTGTGAGTTCAATACCAGGGTACAGCGATAGTGAACAAATAACTTAGAGAGTTAAGTTTAAGGGAGATAGCTACGTGGCTACCGGAAGTAGTATTGAACATGGAATGAGAATGATATACCTCAGTGATCGAATAAAGGCCTCGGTTCAGAATTCCTACTACCTGAAGAAGGCTGGAGCGCACAACGACCGAAACATCGTAAACATGTCAATAACGATTAGGACAATAATCTGAACAATGTAAATAATGTAATGAAATATTAAATATTTAATGATTCACGTCATTAATTTAATCGTATCACCCCGAGCAAGGCGGTAATGCCACTGATGTGCAGGGGGCTACGTAATAGTGAAAAGATTGGAAAAGAGAAAGCTGGAGACCACATCCTAAACAGGGAACAAGGGATGAGCCTCTTAACCTGTTCAATAGACGTGGGTGGAGTGTGAACCGGGCGATAGATAGATCTATCTACTCCAATTGAAAAAAAAAAAAAACAAAGTGAGAAGATTGGAAAAGAGAAAGCCGGAAACCACATCCTAAACAGGGAACAAGGGATGAGCCTCTTAATCTGTTCAATAGACTTGGGTGGAGTGTGAACCGGGCGATAGATAGATCTATCTACTCCAATTAAGGTTCAATTCTATTTTTGTGTATCTGGGTTTTCAATCTTTTATCGTGAAAGATTTTTCCAGCGTATCCGTTCCATCTTTGAAGTATTTCTTCCATTATTTTTGTTATGCACGTTTTGATTTTATGCTTCCTGTCGATAAGCACATCATTTGTACTGAAACGTGTTTCTTATTTTTATTTAAAAAAAAGTCTCCATAGTAGTGCTAGTAAGTAAGTTTACTTAAAACAGAGTTTAATTAATTCACTATACACGACAGCTTGTATGACTAAGAAATGACTGTTTTACAATCTTGTTATTGTCCTTATTCACGTGCATCAAATTTCATTATCAGCGACAATCAGTTAGGAATAAACACAGTGAAACCGGTCAGTTTTGTCTTCATAGCAAAATAAAAATAAAACAGATTTAGTATGTGACTTATGTGCTTGGAATGAAGAAATACAATGAGAAAGAGAAAATAGATTGTGAGAAAAACATTTGTTGTGGGACTATTAACTATTCATGAAAAAAATTTGAGGAATATAAGTAAATTACATAGAATTTATTTACACACACATATAATTATTGTTCGTTTGATGAATTGAGGCCCAAATGACGCAAAAATGAAAATGACACTGACATCTCATTTTAACAGATATATTTACCAAAATTACACAAAAATATCTTGAAATACTAATTAGTAAATTTTTATCAATAAGATCGTCATTGGCTTAAACCATGGCCTCCAGATGACTTCGGAATCTCCTGCAACTCTTCTGGACGGTCTAAGTTAGTGACTTCTGCCTTAATCTGTGCCTTCATTTTATCCTTGGTGTTACTAGGAGTTTTGTTGGGCTGTCGATCAACTGCGTCCTACATATAATAATCAAGAAGGTTGACGTCTTTGGAGTTAGGTGTCCAGATGTGGAGGGATGACGTGGTCACAGAAATTTTATGAGTGTCATGACTGGGTTCTCCTGCATTTGTGACATGATGCAGAGTTCTGTTGTCAGACAGAGGGACTTCCACCAGCCACCCTTTTGACCCAGGGCAACACTACCTTCTGAAGGAACTTGGTATAGGCCTCTGTGTTGATTCTGAGACCCTCGCTAACAAATTAAGAAGTTATCTTTTTGTCTGAACGTTCTTGAGTGAGTTTTCTGAGCTGTCGTACCTTCGTACTCACCATTAAAGTCATCCAGTTATTTCTGAATCCTCTGTCACTGTCCCCATATTAACACCAAAATATTCTGAAATGTGCGCATGGAAGCTTCCAAGGTGAGTGCTAACAAGTACAGCATGCTGTTTCTGGTGGAGTGAATTGCGTCATGGTGCTCCTTTTTTTCTCACAGACGATTCCCAACTGACCCTACTATGCTGTGAAGTCAACAAAATAAAAAAAATTGCACGCATGCGCGAAATTGAAAATAATATGGCGATAATTTACGCATCGCACCCTCTCGCAGTTCTGTCACTATTTCCATGGAAAGTCTTCAGACGAACTATACTCCGTAGTTCAACAAGTTCTAACCTTCAACGTTAAGGTGATTTTCTATGCGCAGCTTAGTTGTGGCACAAGGCTGAAAAAATGGGACACCCAGTGAGGATCGAAATCACTACTCAATTATAATGATTATTGCGAGACAAGCTTACTAACCATTACACCACCTCAAGGTGCCCTTCAAATCTTCACCGTTAAGATCCACCATGACACGCATATATCTCTTCGAATTCAATTGGTGAGATGTAAGTTCTACTTGGGCAGCTTATTCCCATAATAAACACAAAATCTATTAACATTTATTTTACTAACATCCGAGGCATTCGTGCTAACTTTTGTAGTGTAGGAACTTTCCTCCACGAAAAGTCCCTTGACATCCTAGCGCTCTGTGAGACTAACCTCAACTCATCAATTCCCTCCTCTGACTTCTCGATCTCTGGCTATCTTCCCCTCTGTCCATATGCATGGGCTGGGAGTCTATGTTAGTGAACACCTCCCTGTAGCTAGGGTGACATCGCTCGAATCCTCTGACCACCAATATGTATGTCTCCGTCTGTCACTTCTCAGTTCGGTTAGCTACCTTTTCTTCCTTTACCGTTCCCCATCCTCTCTCGACTGCTCCCTTCTAGACAGCATTTCTGACAATATAGATAAGGTTACTTACTTCCACCCATTCGCTCACATATTTGTATTCGGAGATCTTAACGCCCATCATGCTGATTAGCTTAATGACTCTGTTACTGATTCAGCTGGCATCCACGCCATGAACTTTGCTATTTTCCAATCCCTTACACAAGTAGTGGACTTCCTCATACTCTTTCCTAGCAATCCCTCTGGACACGCCTCTCTGCTAGATCTATGCTTTACCTTTGCACTTGACTCCTGCCAAGTCTCGCAGCTTTGCTCTCTCGACAACTCCGATCATGCTGTTATCTCTTAATATTTTTCTCCACTCTCACTCACCCCCCAGGAGCCTCCTACCTATAGGACCTCCTACTGCTACCAAAGAGCTGACTGGGACGCCTTTCGTGATTTTCTATGGGACGTCCCTTGAGGAAAAGTGTTCAATCTCCCAGTTGATGACTGTGCCTCTGAGATTTCTTCCTGGGAGAAAGCTGGGAATGATGCCTTCATACCTAACAGGAAGTTTCGTCTCAAACCTCATTCACCCCCTTGGTTCTCTCCTGCCTGTTCGGCCGCCATTGCCCACAGGAACCACTACTTCCGACTATATTGGAGGCATTCATCTGGAAACAATAGGCGCCTATTCACGTCTGCTCGTAATGAGTGCGAGAGAATCCTGAATGACACTAAGCGGTTGTTTGCTGAGAGAATGAGATAGCGCATAGCTGACCGCAAGTTCAATGAATTTGAAGTCCTCACAGCATCAGCAGACAAGGCCGAGTGCTTTGATTGCAGATTCTCATCCAACTCTACATTTGATTCATCTGGAGTACCCTCACTCGACTTCCCTATTAGAACTAAGGCTTAAACTAAACGGTGTATACATTACCCCGACATTAGTCTCTAGAGTAATATCATAACTTGACCCCCATAAGGCGAGCGGTGGTGATGGAATCCCAGTGATTGTCCTTAAGAATCTTATCTAGTTCTGATTAAACAATTCTAATTAAATTTCCTTCTAATATCAGATATGAAAAAAACAGGAAAGGTTATTGGAGATAATATCCTTCTGCTAGTGTTCTTTAGTGAAACTTTGTTTAAACCCGATAAGTGTAAGAAGTACACCTCACCTACTCGTAGGGTAATGGTTAGTACACTGATTGAAATAATAATTAAAGGATTTGTTTATTAAAAGTTTGAAATTCACCAATAATTCCATAAACTTGAATTTTCATAAAATTCTGGTTAATCTACATAAAAAGTGATCTTGAACTCTTCCCTGTCCTTTGTAAACTCTATAACAACTGCCTTTCTGTTTCCTGTTTTCCTGCATGCTGGAAGTCCTCTCCTGTCGTTCCTGTATTTAAGAACTCTGGTGAACCCTCGGATCCATCCAACTATCGCTCTATCAGCCAATTTTCGGGAAAGTCTTCGAGACCATCATTAATGATGAAATTGTTCAACATCTTACTGCCCATAAACTATTCTCTGACAGGCAGTATGACTTCCGCTTCGCCAGGTTCACGGCCGACATGCTAACGACCATTACGGAGTACATGTTCCAGGCCCTTGAGGAGTCCGGCGAGGCTCGTGCTGTTTCTCTGGACATCTCCAATGCTTTTGACAGGATTTGACATGTTGGCATTCTATGCAAACTACGAGGTTACGGTATTACCGGACGTTTGCTTGATCTGATCCAATCTTTTCTAAATAACCGCATAATGAAGGTTGTCTTGAATGAGCATGCCTCCACATCCTGCCGTACAAACGCTGGTTTCCTTTAGGGATCTATCCTAGGCCCGACGCTCTTCCTTATTTTCATAAATGTTCTCCCAGACGAGATCAAGTGGCAAGTAGGCATCTAAGCAGATGACACCACAATTTACTCCCGCATCAGTAAGAAAATCCGGCGTGGCGGACAAACATAATCTCGCTGCTGATCTTGAAAGGGATCTACATTCTGTGGTGGATTGGAGTAAGAAGTGACTTGTAAATTTCAGTGTGTCTAAGACCAAGCTGCTGTCTGTCAACCATCACAGGCAACCTCTTCTGCCTCCCATAAGCATGGAGCAAGCGAGTCTCCCTGAGAGCAATACACTGCGCCTCCTCGGCCTTACCCTCTCTTCCGATCTCAAGTGGAACCAGTACATTGAGTCAATAGCTAAATTCACTGCTAGGAAGGTTGGGTCATTGTGTCGGGCCAGGATGTTTTTCCAGCCTGAATCCATCCTGCATATATACAAACCAACCATTCATCCGTGCATGAAGTACTGCTGTCATATATGGTCAGGCGCCCCTGCTGTTCATCTCAGTGTTCTTGACAGGCTCCAAAGGAGAATCAGTAATGTGATAGGTCCCGACTTGGCGGCTCGACTCCAGCCACTTCCCCACCGACGGGATGTGGCTTCCCTTTGTTCTATAAATACTTTCATGGCTTCTCCTCCAATGTACTTAAGTCACTGGTGCCTCTGCAACAGGTGTTTACTCGTGCAACCAGACTGGCAACTGGGTCTCACCCATTCACAGTTAGACCAACCAAATGCAGACGACAATTCTACTTCATCAGCTTCTTTTCTCGCACTTCCCGCCCGTGGAATTCGCTTCCATATTCTTGCTTTCCTGACGGCTACAACCTCCAGGAATTTAAATGCAATGTCAATACTTATCTCTTAACCTTTTGACTCTAGTTCTTTCTACACCACTTTGTACATCCTTTTCTTTCTCTCCACCTTTTCAACTGTCATCACACCTGTATTCCCATCCTTCTGTTGCTCCTTTCTAACTGGTTCGTCTTTCTCTTGACTCTCTTCAATCTAATCTTTTTACTGTTATGTAGCCCCCTGCACATTAGTGGCGTTACCGTCTTGCTCGGATTGGTACGTTAAAAAAACAAACAAAAAAAACCTGTTCTCTAGAATTGACTTTCAAGAGATTGCATATCTGTTCACCAAAATCTGAAACTCTTCATGTCTCGGGTTAACTGTTATATTTCCCACATATCCAAATAAACTGTGCATCTTAATCTGTAACTCCCCATCTCGAGTAGCTCTTAAGCTGTAAAAAAGCAAAAACATTTGACCTCTTCAAATATTGGATGAAGTTTGTCTATCCTACATATACCTATAATCAATAATTCGTACGTCGATAAAACTTGGCCTCACGTCTCACATTGAAATGAAGTTGAGCGACCATATCGAATCAGTAGCTGCATGTTTTGCAAGGAAATTTGGGTCACTATGGATTGGCAGAAAACTTTTCTTGTCAGAATGCATCTTGCACATTTACAACTCTACCATTCGTCTGTGCATCGATACGGTTTCCACATCTGGTTCGGTGCTGCTGATGTACATCTAGAGATTCTTGACGAAATCCGATAAAAGCTCTGAAATGTATTCAATCCTGATCAGTTATCTCGATTTCATTCACTTTCTCGCCAACGTGACGTGGACTTCGTTTCTCTTTTCTACAAATATTCTCATGGCAACTGCTCTATCTTTTTTATCTGGCACCCCGAATACATAAATTTAAGTGTGCTGCTAGATAGGTATGTAGGTCCCACCGTTTTATTGTTGAAATAGCTGAATGCAACCTCTACTCCTACTTGAATAATTTTTTTTCTCGCTCTTCCCATCTGCGGAACTTTCTTCCGTACTCTTGCTTCCCTGATAACAACAATCTTCAAAAGATTAAATGTAATCGCCATTTCCTTTCTTCTTGACGACTGTTCATCTTTTGTCATTTTCTCAATCCTCCCTATTTGCAGTCTCACTTTCACGCACGTAAGCCCCCTGCGTACTAATGGCTTAATGTTAAAAAAAAAAACTATTCAGTAAAATTCTTTTTTGTATGGTTTGAGTCAATAAATATTGTAATAACATTTTTAAAAAAGTCTTGTTTTTGGAATTATGTCGAGCAATTAGTCATAATGTTCTGGTCAAAAGGAATTTATTAATTAACACGATTGTTATGATGGTGCCGACCTCTTGGTCAACGGGTGTTATTACCTGTTAGAGAATGTAAGTTATTTGGCTGTACTTTGTAGCATTTGTATTGATTTAAGAATGCTGGTTGAGAATTCATGTGTTTAACTATTCACGATTCCAGACGGAGATAAAGAAAAAAAAATGAGGAGTAGAGAAGGAGAAAAAAGAAGCAAAAGAATACAAAAGAGGTTGTCGAAAAAGAAAGGAAGAGGAAAAACAAGATAAGGGCAGAGGATGAGAACCTGTAGAGGTTGAGGGAAAGGAGGACGAGATATAAGAAAGACATTGCCGATGAACAGGAAGCATGATGAAGTAAAATAAGAAGAAGCAGAAGAAGGTGAGTAGAGGAAGATAAATGAATGAATTACAGTTGAAGGAGGGAAAGGATAAGAAAGAAAAAAGAGAAGAAGAAGAATATAGGAGGAGTATTAGAAGAGAAAGAACGGTACGAAAAAAAGAAAAGAAAGAGAACGTGTGGGTAATCAAAACGGAGAAATACGATAGTGAGGAAAAGACATGTCGAAAAAGATTGGTTGGTTGGTTGGTTGTTTTGTTTTTATGGCATATCAACCTCAACGGGTCATTTATTGCCAACTAAACTTTATTTATTTATTGCTGGTAATACCTTTTTCTTTCAACAATTTATTGTTGTTTATATAAGCTTTTGTGTCTAGTAATACATTTTTCTTTTCGAATATCAAGATTCATTGGGATTTTTATTTATAAGGGCAGGGTCCCCAAGTCCTACCCTTGTTATTTAACCCATAACTGGAGGGAGGGGACGGATTAATACCTTTCCCAAGGGCACCAGTGCTTAAGTGAATGCAAGGTATGGAATGGTATGGCTCACCGATTTCTTTTTCCGAGCCGATATTCACTGCACCACAACGCACATCCATCACTATACGCTTACAGCACCTGGTATTCCCAAGCGGTCACTGACCAGGCTCAACGTTGCTTAACTTCGGTGATCGAGCGAGAAGCAGTGTATTCAACGTTATAGACCGTAAGCTCGTCGAAAAAGACAAGGCCGATCTCGAGCAAAGAAGAGGAAGATGAAGAATAAAAACAAGAGAGATGAGAAATAAAGTATTTGGTCACAAGAAAAAGAAAAAGAAGAAGAAGAAAAAGAAGAAAAAGAAAAAGAAGAAGAAGAAAAAGAAGAAGAAGAAAAAGAAGAAAAAGAAGAAAAAGAAGAAGAAGAAAAAGAAGAAGAAGAAAAAGAAGAAGAAGAAGAAGAAAAAGAAGAAGAAGAAGAAAAAGAAAAAGAAGAAGAAAAAAAGAAGAAATGAAACGTGAATGAAATTTGAAATTTGAATAAAACGTGTTAAAGAAGTAAATCGTTTGGAAGATGAAAAATCAAATAAAAAACAAGACATTAATGAATAAAAAACATGGCAGTACAAAAGAAAACAATTATCTATATTTCTGAGATGAGATGATATTTACAGTATTTACATTTTTCGGACTATTGTCCTCATCTTTCTTGCCATCTGTACGACGTTTCGGCAATTGTACGCCCCGGCCTTCTTCAGGTGCTAGGAATTTCGAACTGAATCATTTATTACAATCACTGGAGTATATCCTCCTCATTCCTTGCGTAAAGCTGCGATTGGAAGTCATAAGTTATCTCATTCTAACCCTGTAAGTTATTTGTTCACCACTGCTGCAGCCTGGTACTGAACTCACAACTCTTTGGGTCAAGGACACATGGCTTAATGGATATAGACGTTGGTTAGTTCCTGTGATTTGCTTGTTAAACCTGGAACACTAACCATCAATTATTAAAATTACATCATTACTAACCATGAGCATATCATACACGATTTTGAAAATATCAAAAAAATTATAAATAGGTTTCCATTACTTTATGCGGCAGACTGGTTGCCAGCCAAGGCTATAGAACCCAATCTCTCCTGTTATTTAGCCCATAACTGGAGGGAAGAGACGAATTAATACATTTCTCAAGGTTATTTGCTCGTAAGTAAATGCAACGAATTCAACTGGAATTCGAACTCGGCTCTCCGATTTTTCGTTCCGAGCCAATATCCACTGCACCATAACGGCAAACTTTAATAACGGCAAAAGAATTACACATTGGTATATTTTAACAATATTCTCAGTGGATACACCACCCATACTGAGATTTTCTCTATCTTCGGAGATTAGAATATGCCGACTTCAACCGTTGTAGAAGGGCAAAACCACAGTTAATGCAATGTGTCTACAATTGGTTAAGGGCAAATTGTAGACACAATTGTCAACTTGTGTCAACTTATTTATTATTCTTGCATAAACCGCACTTTGTGACTCCAGTGCAAAAACAGAGCTGTATTTTTTATTCGCTTAAATTGAACCTTTGCCTACTTTTTTGACTGTAGTGTAAAACGGATCTGTATTTACCATTGTCATTTAATGGTAAACCTCATCTATGTCTGCCTTGTTTACTCACGAGTAAATCGTACCTATGGCTACGTTTTTGTCCTTGTATAAACCATACGTGCATGGTGGGGCAATAGATATCAGCTCGGAATAGCCGAGTTCTAACTTTATTTGAATTTTTTGCAATTTCTTACGCACAAATACCCTTGGGAAATGTATTAATCCATCCCTTCTCCCTTTAGTTATGGATTGCAAGACAGGATTTTATAGTCTTGGTTGGCCACCATTGGCAACCAGTCTCCCGCAAAAAGAAATGGCAACCTACTGCGAAAAAATCTTCTGCCTAGTCATGGATCGAAAGACCCATGATCGCCCAAGCATGTATAAATTATGGCATTTAACTGAATAACTGATAAACCATTCATTCGTCCATTCTTTTGATTCTCCTGAAAACCAGATCAATGTTTAACTTTTTTGACTTAAATAAGGCCAGAGTGTGCCTGTTTGATTCCAGTTTAAATAGAAGCTATGTCTTCGTGTGCTTGTTGGACCGATATCTTTTTTAAAAACTCAGGTAAACTAAGCTTATACCTACCCTATTTATTCTAGTGTAAAACGGGCATAGCTAACATCACATTTATAATGATAATCCATTTCTATGTTTTGGTTTGAATGCGAACCAGGAGCTAAGCCAACCTTTTTAACACAAGTGCAAAGCGGACCGATATCTACCTTCTAATATTCTCACGTCAATTGTACCTATAGCTAACTTTTCTATTCTAGTGTAAACTACAATTTTTCTATGTTTTTGACACTACTGTGCATGACCGAAGTCTATCTTCATGGGCTCTGATGAAAATCAATCTAAATATCAAAATTTTGAGTCAAGTGTAAACAGGATTAATGTCTAACTTTTTATTCCAGTGTGAGCCGGAGTAATGTCTGTCATTTTGATTCTAGCATGAATGGAACCAATGTTTAGATTGTTGATTTTAGTGTGACCAAGGCCAGTGTCTACCTTTTTTTTTCTTTTTGCTCATGCAAAATTAACCAATGTCTAACGTTTTTATTCTCGTGTGAGTCGGATCGATGTCTACTTCTTTGATTATGAATGACCCGCTTTGATTCTACTGTGACTCGGACCAATGTCTCTTTTTATTCTAGTACTAGCAGTATAGCCCGGCGTTGCTCGGGTGTAATGAAAGCTTTAAAACTAACCCATGGTCCTGGAGCTCAGACTCTTTGGACGTTGGCACGAAAGACTAAAAAGCAATAGTTGTTTCCAGTCAAAGCAAAACCGAAAAAAAAACCTGAAAAATGAGTGGATGTAAGTCAAATTTTGATTTCCTGGTATCGATGTCAAATACGTTTGCCGTCGCAAACTGAATTTCGAAGTCTAAATAAGTCCTCTAAGTAACTGGTATCATGGCTGAGACTAAGAACTACAATTATATCTACTTAGAGCCAAACCCGAAGCAAAAAACAAAACAAAAGAACTGAAAACCTGATTTTTATCAGACCCGATATGATATCGGGGTATCGGTTTCCAATATCGGAGTCAAATAAGCCATTCAAAGATAAAGTAAGTCCATGAAAACTTATCGTAGCCATCGGGAGTAAAATTGAAGAAAATTAGCCATATTGATGGTTGAATATAGGTTTTTGATCAGATTCGATAGAATATCGGGGGTATCGATTCGATATCGGGGAAAATGAGTCGTCTGAGACGATGTACTCATGTTTGAGACTAAAAACTATAATTTTAACAAGTTAGAGCAAATTCCGGCGCAAGAACTACGATAAAAGGGCTAAAATTCTGATCTTGATCAGACCTGATCGGATATCGGGGTATCGATTTCCGATATCGGGTAGAAATCAGAAAAAATAAGTAGCCCATGAGCTGACCGGAAGCCTAAAGTATATTGGTGTAAAGTTTGGTGAGAATCGGATAAAAATTATGGATTTGTATAAATAACATTCACACACACACACACACACACACACACACACACACACACACACACACACACACACACACACACACACACACACACACATGCACACAGACGCGCGCGCGCGCACACACACACACACCTCTAGCTATTGGGCACGAATAATGATATGCGCTAAAAAGTCTGCTTACTTCCACCGAACGCCTATAGCCCTGGGGTAGAGTCGCCGACTGACGCCATTGCGGTCGGGTTTCAATCCTGGGTAAAAAAACAATCGGATTCTAACCGTACTGATGAGGTGTGATACGGCGAAACAGATCTGTCTGCGGATGACAATATATATACATATATATATATATATATATATATATATATAGATGAACCGGATCAATATTTACCTTTTTGATTTGAGTATGAACTAGACTATGGCCTACCTTTTGGTTCTCGTATCTACCGTATAAATGCTTACTTTTTTATTATATTGTCAGCCAGACCAGTGTCTACATTATTATTCAAATATGGACTAGTTAAGATGGCCTTTTTATTCTCGTGTGAAACGACCCATGTCTAACTTTTTTAGTCTATTGCAAATATAACCTATATCGAATTTTTAAATTCTAGTGTAAGTCAGATCTATGTTCGCCTCCCTGATCCAATGATAAACCGGTATCTACTTTATTTTTTACTCTAGTACAAGACAAACCGATTTCTACTATTTTTGCTCCACGCTAAACCAAGCCTATGCCTCCGTAACTGTTTGGAATTTTTGTCCTGTAAGACTTGCATGCGAAATTAAATAATAAGGCTAACATAACCACACCATTTTGATAATCCTACCTGGGTAGGTCAATTACTCCTTATAGAAGGGATTAACTATATTCGTAGTTATGTTTTTTTAATCATGTCGCCCCAAGCAAGGCATTACACTGCCACTATAGCGCAGGGGGTTACATAGAGCGATTGGGTATAGGAAATGTCAGAAGGAGGGTGATAGACAAGTTAGGATGTACATAGGGAGAGAGATTGGGTAAATGCGTGTGATTTAGTGTGTTAGGAGGTGTCTATTAACTCTACATTTAAACTCCTGGAGGTTGTAGCCGTCGGGGAAGCAAGAATGCGGAAGGGAATTCCACAGGCGGGAAGTGCGAGAAAAGAAGCTGTTGGAGTAGAAATTGCGGTTACATTTCATCGGTTTCACTGTAAAAGGGTGGGACCAAGTTGCCAATCTAGTATCTCGTGCAAATTCACACCTAGGGGGCACCAGTGATTTAAGTTCATCAGAGCAGAAGCCAGTAAAGTATTTATAGAAGAGGCACAGGGAAGCCACGTCACGCCGGTGAAAGTGTGACTGCAGGCGGTCAACTAAGTCGGTATCAATCACATTACAGATTCTTCGCTGTATTTTGTCAAGAACCCCGAGGAGAATAGCAGGGGCACCCGATCAGATATGGCAGCAGTATTCAAAACACGGTCGGATGGAAGATTTATATAAGGACAGGATAGATTCAGGTGGAAAGAATTTCCTGGTCCTGCACAGAGAGCCGACTTTCATAGCAGCGGATTTAGCAATGGATTCGACGTAGTCATTCCACTTGAGGTCCGCTGAGAGTGTCAGGCCAAGCAGGCGTAGTGTTTTACTCTCTGGGAGGCAAGCCTGTTCCATGCTAATGGGAGGTAGGTGCGGTTGTCTGTGGTGGTTAATGGACAGCAGCTTCGTTTTGGAAGAATTGAATTTTACGAGCCATTTCTTACCCCAATCCACCACGGATTGAAGGTCCTTTTCAAGCTCGGCAGCGAGATTCACCTTGTCACCAACACCAGATTTTTGATCGAGGCGAGAGTAAACTGTGGTATCATCGGCGTACATGCCTACTTGTGATCTTATGGCATGGAGGAGATCATTGATGTAGATTAGAAAGAGCGTAGAACCTAGGATAGAGCTTTGGGGGACACCTGCGTTTGTAGGGTAGTTCTGGGAGGCATGTCTGTTTAATACCACCCTCAGTGTGCGGTTAGAGAGGAATGACTGGATTAAGTCCAACAAAAGTCCAGTTATGCCGTATCTTCGCAGTTGCCGTAGAAGGCCGGCATGCCATACTCTGTCGAATGCTTTAGAGATATCCAAGGTGACAGTTCGAGCTTCCCCATTCTTGTCGAGAGCCTGGTATATATACTCGGTGATGGTCGTTAGCATATCAGCAGTAGACCTGGTGAAGCGGAAGCCATATTGTTTGTCCGAGAGGAGCCCGTGGGCTGTGAGATGCTGAACGACCTGGGCATTGATAATAGCTTCGAACACTTTGCCGAAGATCGGATGAAGGTTGATAGGGCGGTAATTTGCGGGGTACGAGAGTTCACCAGTGTTCTTGAATATCGGAACCACAGAAGAAGACTTCCAAAATGCAGGAAAGCAGGAGAAAGATAGGCAGAGGTTGTTGAGCTTAGAAAGGATAGAGGAGAGTTCAGGGGCACATTTCTTCAAGACTATGATTGGGATTCCGTCCCCACCACTCGCTTTGTGAGGGCCAAGTTTTGAGATTATGCTAGGGAGACGAACGGGATATAAGCTGAAATTTTCTGGCAGGGATGAAAGCATCGATGCCAGCCTTAACCCAGGAGGAGACCTCTGATGCACAGTCTACGATGGGAAGACTAAAAACATTGTTCCAAGGGACGCCGCAGATGAAGTCACGGAACAAATACCAGTCTGGTCTTTGATAGCAGTAGGATATTCTGCTGGTCTGCGTTTCTTGGGTAGGGGTGGAGTGGAATGAGATGTTGACAGAAACTACGGCGTGGTCAGAATTTCCGAGAAGGCAGAGCTGTCTGGTGGTGCAAGAATTTGGGGTGGAAGTGGAGCAGAGGTTTAGTAGCGAGTCCTTTCCGTTAGGACTATTGGAGAAACGTGTGGGAAAGTCCACCACTTGCGTAAGGGATTGGGAGATTGAAAAATTAATGGTGTGGACACCAGCAGGGTCGGTTACAGAGTTTTCCAGCCACTTAGTGTGGTGGGCGTTAAAGTCACCAAACACGAAAATATGGGCAGATGGGGGAGAAGAAATGGCCTTGTCGATATTGTCAGAGATGCTGTCAAGTACTGAACAGTCAGAAGAGGAGGGGGAGCGGTAGAGAAAGAAGAGATTGCTAACAGAGCTTAGAAGTGAGAGACTGAAGCACATGAAAGACTGATCCAGGGATTCAAGAGATGTTACTCTAGCTAGGGGGAGGTGTTCGCTGACATATACACCAAGCCCACGCATATGGACGTTGGAGTCCTTCCTGATAGGGGAAGGTAACCAGGAACATAGAACTCAGAGCAGGGTTAGTCTTGCACCAAGCGATAGTTATGCTATGCACAATACTCAGCGTGCAAATCATTTTAGTCGCTTATCTATTACTCCGTTGCACAGGCGTCTAATAATTACAGCAATATGAACCGAACTTGTGAGCATCGGGAAAAAAACTTACGAAATATGGAAAAACAAAAGGCGCTTATACTCACAACCAGACAGAGACATTTGTAATGCCTTGGTGCATTAGGAGGAAAGAAGGTTTGGAAGATTTGATACTCACAAAATATACCGAAAGTAAGATAGCCAGGAAGAAACAGTCAGTAACCTACCTAACATCTTTGTTAAAAAAAAGATGGCATAATAGCAACTGGTAAGGAATAATAGCCATTCCTAAGCGCTACAAATGAGAGGATATTGTGAAGAGCTATGATAGCCCACGTCGTGAAGGGACAGGGCATAGTTAATAATAATTGTTTTAACTAAAAAAGCAGCTTTTGTCATAAATATCCATAAACAAATGACCACTTTTTATCAGGTTGCACAGTATTAGCATCCTCGGAATATAAAATTCGGCCAATGACTACACTTGAAAATCTATAACTTTTGCGGGAAGAAAACTGTAGAAAGCTGCTATGAATACCACTCAGACTGGTTACAGTGATATGAGTTGTAACTGTTATATGGAGCATTACAATACACACAAACAGCTAAAAGCCCAAACAAAATGTGCTTTTTTATTGACATAGTAGACCCTGCTGGATGCGCGTTGTGGTTCATTGGATATCGGCTCAGAACGAGAAATTAGAGAGCCGAGTTCGAATTCAAATTGAATCCATTATATTTCCTGACTTAGGAAAAGGTATTAATCTGTCTCTTCCCTCCAGCTATGGATCAAACAACAGGAGAGATTGAGTTCTATAGCCTTGATTGGCTGGCAACAAGTCTTCTGCAGAAAATAATGGCAACCTACTGTGAAATAATCTTCTGCCCAGTCAGTGTATCACGTATGGCACTTAACTGACTAAGTTCCTGCAGATTGCAACGCATTTTTAAAAGTTTTAAACGAAAGAAAAATCAAAATACAAGGATCTTGAAGTAGAAATCTAAAAAAAAAAAAAACAGTTATGGTTGAAGCTCCGATAAACTTATTGAAGGCAATTCTTGCTGGCACACGCCTTAAAAAAACACAAAAAATGTACTCACATGTGCAGCTTACATCTTACGAAGGGATTTATCTATGTAAAAAGTGTGTGGCCTTACTTTGTTTAGTTTTAATTTTAATTTTAATTTTAATTTTTTCAAAAATGTTCAGTAGAATTGATATGATCCCATTTTTACTTTAGTTCTCTGCTTGGGACCCAAAAGGAAATGAGTATATATCAGAAACCAAAGGCAATAATAATAATAATAATAATAATAATAATAATAATAATAATAAACAAACAGATTATTACTGCTGTTCTTATTTCACTCTCCATTATTTTATACTATACTTTTGTATGTTTCTTTCACGGAAAAAATTCAATACTACCAGGCCCAATGATTGAACTCGCAAATGCCAAGGAAATGTATATGTCTTAACCAACACTTTAATCTACTGGGTGATTGGTCTCTACCCTTGCAGATTGAATAAAAGTTCGGTTTGAATTTTCAGTAGCATTACCGAGTACAAAGACAAACTCCTGAAGAAAGCCGGAAGATACAATTGCCGAAACGTTGCGAATATAAAAAACATGAAGAGAATGCTGGTTCCAACATCAAACGGTTCTATATGTTTGGATGAAATTAATCATAACAATTTTATATTTTAAACTGAGAAATTTCTAGATAATGACGAACAGTGTTTAGAAGTTTTTCCCGAATTTTTAATACCCTTCTGTATATAGGGGAAAGTTGCTCCCACTCCCGAGTTTCCTATAAATTGAAATGATTTCCTTGGAAAAATAATGATTCACTAGTGATTTCTCTACGGTTTTGAATTCCTTGTTGTCTTTTGAAGAGACTGACTGCCACCGAAGGCTGAAGAGCATAGTCGAAAGCATGGCTTTAAATGTCACATAAGGCTGCAAGTGAGGATCGAACTCTATCCAGCTTTTTAACATACAGCTAGAAGAGATAAAACAAACTCTTGACTTTTCCAAAGGCATTGAGTTCGAAAGTAAACGAAATTACTTGACAAGAATTTGAACTCGGTTCGCCAATTCCATTTTACCTTCGATAACAGTTACACTACCTGCACGCCCACTAATGTAGCAGAACCGAAAATACACACTTTGACATGAATTTGAATTGACCCATCTGTACAGCAGTTCATACACAGACTTATACAGAGACAAGCCCCATATATATATATATATATACATATATATATATATATATATATATATATATATGAATGCGCATGCTAACTAATACACTTCAATATACGCTCAAAATCGGTGAGATTAAATGTTATTGTAATAAAAGAATAATGTTACAATGGGTTTATTTTCTTTTTTTTCCTTTGTACGTTTCCAAATCCCTTTCTAACCCCATTTGCTGTCCGCTTTTTTCTCTTAACAATAGTTGACTTTAGTGACAGGATGTGAGACAATTGACCCTTTGCATGGGATCTTCAGCCCTCGCTTGTTGGACAAAATAAACAACAGATTGGTTGATTGGTGCGTGGGATGATACAAAGACCTTGTTTGTCATTGTATTCAACGCTAAGAATCATTTACCTCAATGCGAAACAGAATACACTGAAGCTTCGTCGGCCAATTTGATTTTTTGAGTCACCTAAACAGAAATAAGAATCAAAGTAAAATATATATATATATATATATATATACTAGCAGTATAGCCCGGCGTTGCTCGGGTGTAATGAAAGCTTTAAAACTAATCCATGGTCCTGGAACTCAGACACTTTGGACGTTGGCACGAAAGACTAAAATGCAATAGCTGTTTCCAGTTAAAGTGAAACCGTAGACTGAAAGAAAAATGAATGGATGTAAGTCAAATTTTGATTTACTGGTATCAATATCCAATTTTCTGCACTATTGTAAGAACTGCAACCTTGAAACTTCTGAATATCGTTTCTTATGTATTTGTCTATGGGTGTATCAAATTTGATTAAAATCGGACCACTCCTTCTATAACCCTTTTTTTTCGATTATCGATTTTCGATATTTATCGGAGGTACATCGACACAAAACCTAGCTAAGAACATTCACAGACGCTTATAGTACAATTGTGTACATTTTCAAGAAAATCGGTTCAGCCGTTTCGGAGTCTATAGTTAACACACACACACACACACACAGACAAAGTTCCATCTATAAATAAGTTTAGATATACTACCGTCCATAATTATTAGGCCATCCCAGTTTTAAAAAAAATGATATATTTCATACTGTTTTTTAATATTTATTCTCTAGTGAATAATTGTAAATGAAAATAGAATGTTTTTTTTGTTAATATTGCTCAATAACATGTTCATCAAATAAATTTATAAATATTTAATAATTACCTATATAATACAGTTTCATCAATGAAAGAATGAAAAAAAATTAGGATGATTCGAATGAGTTCATCTTTGCTTCCTTGCTTTGTAGATTTTTGCAAAGTGATAATAACCAGAGAACTATTCTATTTTCATTTAGAATTATCCACTTACAAATAGTATGAAATACATCATTTCTTTTAAAAACTGAGATGGCCTAATAATTATGGCCGGTAGTGTGTATATAAATTTACACTATTTACATTATAGCTACTATTGTCTTCATCTTGGTTGCCATTTGTACGACGTTTCAGCCGTTGTACACTCCGGCCTTCTTTAGATGCTATGAATTTCGAACCGAAACGTTCTACAAATAGCAACAAAGATGAGGACAATACTCCGAAAAATGTAAATAGTGTAAATGCCACCTCATCTTAGAAATATAGACAAATATGAGACATTTGTTTGAAAGGCAAAGGAAAGAATTTTAAACATTAAACATTTTGAACAAAACTTTATCTTTTTTATAAAATTCCGACTATATTCTAAGTTATATATATATATATATATATATATATATATATATATATATATATATCACCCCTTTTATTCTTCCTTCGCATCATTGACTAATTCATTTCTCACACCTTCACACTTATTACTTTTTTAAAGTTTTATCCCTCATTATGTCCTGTAATATTCAAATATGTAATATTCAAATATGTAATATTACTTTTAAAGTAATACTGAAATTTTGTACTATTAAAAATCTAGTTAAATATATATATATATATATATATAATAACAATAATAACAATAATAACAATAATTATTAAACCGACTCTGCGTGTATTCTAATCTCAAAATTTTATAGAAGGGACTTTCTAAGACTATGAATGACCAGCAGAATCTAAATCCGTTATTGCCCTCGGCTATAAAGCTTTGGGCAAAGAGGGGGAAAAAAAGAAAACTGCTTGGGACCGACAATACATACGGTTCCTCCCAGTAAAAAGAAAAAAAACCCTCAACGGAACAAACAACCAGAAAAGAAAAGTGCTCGATACACACAACCGAAAAGTATTTAACTAGAAGGCAGTAACGCAGAGCAAACACACTAACAAAATAGCAAGATCGCCAAGACCGACCGCGGTTTCGCACAACGGCTCGTTTATAATATTTATAAATTTATAAAAGGAATGTACATTTAAGAAAAGAAAAGTTACTATATATATATATAATATAATTTAATATGTTAATACATACGGTTAATCAAAAGAAAAGGAAATCTCTTTAAGGAATTTTACTTTTAGATTATTCATTAGGAAGCTTGTATCTAAACTTAAATTTATGACGGTATTTGCTTATAAATTCTTTTTTTAGCCCTGACGAGCCGTTGTGCGAAACCGCGGTCGGTCTTGGCGATCTTGCTATTTTGTTAGTATATATATATATATATATATATATATATATAACACCCGTCTCATCAGCGTGACAAAATATTATGGAAAAATAAATTTATTTACTATTTTTTTTTGTGTGTGTGTGTGTGTGTGTGTGTGTGTGTGTGTGTGTGTGTGTGTGTGTGTGTGTGTGTGTAAAAACAGAAGTAAGGATAGGAAAAAAGAAAAAGAGGAATGAAGAAAGAAAAAGGGAAAACGTTGCAGCTTATTGCTGTCCGAACTTGTAAGTTTAACACTTGGTGACAGACGTGAAAGAGATACATTAAAATAAATAAAAAATAAAAAATATATATAAGAAAGACGAAAGTGGATGGAAATTTAAGTTATTATATCATATAATTAGGTTATATGGCTAATAAAAAGAAATGAAGGTACTATTTTAAGAAATTTTATATTTAGATTACTTATGAGGAAAATAAATTATTTCTAGATCTACGACGGCATTAATACCAAAATAAACAGTTTAAATATCGAATAAGTTGAAGATAAACTTAGAGAGGTAAAATGGATTTAGGAACGGGCAATTATTATATAATATAACTGAATTATATTGCTTATAAGAAGGGATAAAACAACTATCTAAAGAATTTTAATTTTAGATTAATTACTAGGAAATTAAATTGAATTTAAATCTATCAGTGCATTATTACAAAAACAAACAAGGGGAATGTCACGTAGGTCGAAAATAAAACATAGAACTAAAAGAGATTTAAGAATGGGAAGTTATGTGATAATATACTGCAGTTATATGGCTAATAAGAAGAAACAGAATAACGGTTTTAAGGAATTTAAATTTTAGATTAATTATTAGGAAATTAAATTTAAATCTATGACGGCATTAATACCAAAACAAATGATAGAACAAAAAGGAATGTACATTTAAGAAAAGAAAAGTTACTATATAATATAATTTAATATGTTAATACATACGGTTAATCAAAAGAAAAGGAAATCTCTTTAAGGAATTTTACTTTTAGATTATTCATTAGGAAGCTTGTATCTAAACTTAAATTTATGACGGTATTTGCTTATAAATTCTTTTTTTAGTTCAAAAGTCAATTTTTCTAAGGATATTCTAAGATTTTAACTTTTTCAATTAAACATATCGTAAAGGTTATTTGGGGTGCGGACCGAACCTATTAATTTCCAACTCACTATTCGGTTAAGTCCCTCCTCTTTCATTTACAAAAATTTTCGGGAAAAGGAAGTTTGAAATTTTAGACTGTGGTTGGAAAAAGTGTTTATGGGAATAGTAGCGTTAAGTTCTCCCATCGAAATTCAAATGTAAATTTGATAATTATTATTTGCTATTTTTGTGGGAGATGTTGGCTTGATAGATCACTTGGATAGACTTACATTAGCCTTCCACGGGACAAAAGTTGATAGACTTACAATTGTAAGAGGGTATCATACCAGTATTAATATTAGTTCTATTTAAATTTTTTATTCAAACTTTTTTCCCCCAGATGAAACTCTGCCCTTCAGTGGAGCCTCGTCTGGGTTCTTCTCTGCTCGAAGGCAGAGAGTCCGACAAAGTCAAGCTGGCCTTCGGTTAGCTCTGCTGACGATTCTCGGTGTCAGTATTTATGCTATTTGAATCAGATTTTCCGGCCTTCATCGCTACTATTACTGTCGCTGTGGGTCGTAATGTGTCAGCGATAGCTTTGATGTTATTAGTTTTTTTTTAATTTTATCAAATGTTTTTGACATTCCGCCTACCAATTCCATTTCGTACCCTTCTTAATTAAATTATTCAAAAGCGCTCGCAATTTGTATATGTCTGGCACATGAATATTATGATAACTTGCTAATCCGAGCAATAATTGTAAGGTCACCAGATTTGTCGGGGAGACATGACTTAAAATGGCACTTGCTCTACCGGGATCTGGTCTTTTTTCTATTCCGTCGATTATCTGAAATAAATATTTAATATTATCCATAAAGAATTGATATTTCTGTTCACTGGATTTGAAACCGTAATCATGTAGCCTTTGAAATACTTGCTGAATCAGTTTTACGAGCCGTATTTTCTGGTGTTCTTAATTAACATATAATCTACTTAAGTGGCGGCATCGTCTAGTCGTGTCAATATCATATCATTCATTTGCTGGAAAATATCTTGGCATACTTTTACAATGACGGGTAAATTTCTAAACTGATATAGACCTTTATATATATTTTTTTTTTTTTTTTAATAAGCGTTACACCCCGAGCAAGGCATGTCACTGCTACTACTGCGCAGGGGGCTACATAGAGTGGAGAAAGGATGGTTAAATATAGGAAGTGTCAGAGGGTGGGTGATAGGCGGGTAAGGATACCGAGAATGAGGGTTGGGTAGATGAGAGTGTTCTGAGAATAATTGGGAGTTAGTGTGATAGGAGGTGTCTATTGACCCTACATTTAAACACCTGGAGATTGTAGCTGTCGGGAAAGCAGACTTGTGGAAGAGAGTTCCACAGGCAGAAAGCGCGAGAAAAGAAGCTGTTGGAGTAGAATTTACGGTTACATTTTATTTGTTTAACTGTAAAAGGGTGGGACCTAGTTGCTAATCTAGTATCTCGTGTAAATTCGTGCTTAGGCGGCACCAGTGATCTAAGTTCATCGGAGCAGAAGCCATGAAAGTACTTGTAGAAGAGGCACAGGAAAGCCACATCACGCCGGTGAGAGAGTGGTTTCAGCCGGTCTGCCAAGTCAGTATCAACCACGTTACAGATCCTTCTTTGTATTTTGTCGAGAAGCTCAAGGAGAGCAGCAGGGGCACCCGACCAGATATGTCAGCAATATTCAATACACGGGCGGATGGTAGATTTGTATATGTGCAGAATAGATTCAGGTGGGAAAAATTTCCGGGCCCTATTAATAGTCAAACACTTCTGGAATCCCTCATCAATTTCGATTTCATCGTGCTAGATACAGGTCAATTTTAGAAAAAAAAACAAAAAAAACACGATTTCATTTTGCAAATATACCCTCTGAAGGTGGCCGGTGATATACATGTGGGTGAAGGCAGTCATTCAACCCAGTTGAAAAATCTGCACATAAACGAATCTTATTTTTCTTTCTAATATAAAACACTGGCGTGATCCATTCAGAGCAATCAAGATTTTCAATAACTTCACGGTTTATCCAGTTCGGTATTAATAGGCGCCCAGCTCCCTCAAAAAATATCTTTCTTTTATCTTTTTTTGTTCTCAATTGGAGTAGATAGACTTAACTATCGCCCGGTTCACACTCCACCCGCGTCTTTTGAACAGGTGAAGAGGCTCATCCCTTGTTTCCTGTTTAGGATGTGGTTCCCGGCTTTTTCTTTATTTTTTCTTTTCTTTTTCCCAATCTTCTTTCACTTTTTTTCTTTTCTCTTTTTTTGTTCTCAATTGGAGTAGATAGACTTAACTATCGCCCGGTTCACACTCCACTCACGTCTTTTGAACAGGTGAAGAGGCTCATCCCTTGTTTTCTGTTTAGGATGTGGTTCCAAGCTTTCTTTTTTTCCTATTATTCTATTCTTAAGTAGCCCCATGCGCATCAGTGGCGTCACCGCCTTGCTTGGGGTGATATGATTAAAAAAAAAAATTTTAAATGTCTTTGACTTTGTACATTTTCCCAACTCCTCCGAGAAAATATTCGTGAATTTATTTTTTAGTTCACACAGTGTTTTTAGTTGTAATCTTTTTTTTAAGAACAGTTAATTTTTTCCACAGAATGAATTAATCACTCACTTCTATAATTCAAAACATTCTAACCAACTGACGCCTAATCAATTAAAATAGGAATTTTTAGTATGTAAACATCTAATGTTTTTAGTTTTACACCTAAGAGCGTTGTGAGACGTAAGTTTTTTCAAGATAAATTAACTTCTTGACGATAGTGCTCTTGCAGCTTTGTCAGTTTTATCAACTTAGGCTTGCCAATTATGTTCCAAGTTTGTTCATCAATAATTGTAATATCGCTACCAGTATCCAAAACTCACCGTAGAGTTATTCATTTTTACTGTGACGAATTGTCTATTATTTGAACTTTCCTGTTTTTTTTTTTTTTTTTTTTTGGCTAGTAGCACTACTTTCAGCAAGTTAGTTTTAGTCTTTCTTTTCCTTTTAGACTTGCAGTAGCTTCGTTTGCGGCCTGTTTTTCCACAATTATATATATATATATATATATATATATATATATATATATATATATAGTGTTAAAAGAAAATTAATAATACCACTGCCATTGGTCAGTATTTTTATTTCGGATTTTTTTGTACTTCTGTCTGTTTTAGAACTATGTGTACTTGTGACGAGTCATTTTGTTAAACGTTTGCTGTATCGTGCCTTAAATTGACAATTTTAAGCACTCTTCTTTAATAGTCTGTATCGTTAACTTTGAATCATTTGATTCAAGTTTTGTAAGGATTTCAGAGCGTATTTTCCGAATCGTTGCTTGATGTTTGATCATTAATAAAGATTTTAATCTGTGTGGGGATAGTTCATCTAGTTTAAAATTCTCATACACACGGTTGACTATACCTGTAAAAATGACAAAATCTTCGTCATCGCCCAACGCGTATAAAGAAGTGAATTCTTTTCACCAGAAATATTTGATAATATCAACACTGTTTCGTTAAATAACACTTTTTTGGGAGTATTCGGCACAATGAAATGCAGATACTTTTGATGCTTTTCGCAACAAAAGGCGTACATTTTTTTCCATCCGACCATTCTTGACATTCTTCTTTGAAATCAGCCGCGTACTTTTTGAAGTACAATACGAATGTTATGTTTCCTTCTGGGACATAATTAAATCCACTAATTGAGTTAGACAATGAAATTGACGCATTACCTGTTCCTTGTATTTTTAGGATGGTCTTTAACTGCTCTTGATAGTCAATCTGCTCTCTCTGAATGTGTCTTCTGGACTTTTTGCTGTTGCTGAACAATTACCTTCAATTCTTCCATTGTGTATTACGATTGTACAAGTAGTAGTTAAGGGAAGAAAATTTTTTCTAATAGAAGTATAACGTACACATTGGGAGTTTATCGATTTCTGCGTCATCCTGTGAATACACACGAACGCCACAAAATTATTTTCTCTGAATTTTGATTTTTTTCATCATCTTTCTATGCTTTTTATGCGAGGCGAGAAAGCAAAAAAAGATACTTTTTCTTTTTTTCAGTGAGAATTTGAATCCTTGTCGCCATTGTTATATTTTAATTCCATTGAATGAAGATAACACAATCATGAAATTTAATGTTGCTTGAGCTGAAGTAGTCTTACAGATTTCTGTAGTGACGATATAAGGCTCGCTCTCGGCTAACTCTCTCTTGGGGTTTCTCGGCGTCGGTATATATGCTGTTTAGATGAGTCCAAGTAATGTTGGGGTCAGGCGGCTCTACACTTTATCCCATACTGTTTGTTTATCTATCTATCTATCTATCTATCTATCTATCTATCTATCTATCTATCTATCTATCTATCTTAATCTGTTTATAATATCTTTCTCACACTCTCTATCTCTGTCCTATTCTTTCTTTCTATTTATCTATCTCGTTCTGTTCATAACACACACACACACACACACACACACACACACACACACACACATATATATATATATATATATATATATATATATATATATATTCTATATTTGGGCAGCAATCACTCTTTTATCCAGGTTTCATTAAAAATGTCAAAGTATTATGGTTAGGTTTTTATGCAATTTTTTATGTAATTTTATGATTTTTTTTTCTTTTGATGACATAAAGTATACAAAAATTGTCAAAATGTCTTGTTTGTACGTGCGCTTTCGGCTATACTTCAGCCATTATCTAGGATGGATGTTATTTTACGTGTGACAGATTGTATATAGTGTTATGTATGTTTGTAGAGTAGTGTATATGTGTTATGTAACGAACATGTTAAGTACGTTGTCACCTGTTCCTAGTTGGTATTATTGAGTGTTGGCTTTTCTTCCTTATCAATAATGCCTTCATTAATTCTAGTCTTTTCTTTTTTACATGTGAATGATGCAATAATATTAGTGTTTCCAACAAGTATCTGACGGACGGGGTTTGGTAGGTTTTTGTCTGTTTAAATGAGATCGAATTGAGCTCTGTTATTAGAGATGCAGTATAAGTTTCGAGTCAGTATCGTAGTTATATATATATATATATATATATATATATATATATAGACATCCGCAGACAGATCTGTTTCGCTGTATCACAGCTCATCAGTACGATTAGACATCCGATTGCTTTTTACCCAGGGTTGAAACCCGACGGAATTGGCGTCAGTCGATGATTCTAACTCTGGGCTATATATATATATATATATATAGAGAGAGAGAGAGAGAGAGAGAGATTTGAGTTTATTTTTGTTACCACAACTCACACACCTGAAGATGATCTCGTAAGGAGATTAAAAGTACTTGGGAACATCGAGAAATTAATAATAAAATCATCTCTCAAC
Organism: Ascarosepion bandense; assembly: GCA_037127315.1. NCBI lineage: Eukaryota > Metazoa > Mollusca > Cephalopoda > Sepiida > Sepiidae > Ascarosepion > Ascarosepion bandense. Next base: position 3,752,611 of record JBBBDQ010001018.1, on the reverse strand, counting down.
GTTACAGGTCATTTCTTACAGCTTTCAAATATAATGCGCATAGGTATGAACGGATTTTATTAAAAATAAGCAAACACAGTGTTTGCAATTTATTCTAATTTTAAGCTGACATGTCTAAAAAGTAATTTTGCTGCCTATAAACGCGCGCGTACACACACACACACACACACACACACACACACACACACACACACATATATATATATATATATATATATATATATATATATACACTCACTTCTATTTACCTATCTATCTCAATCTCTGCTTTCGCGCGATTGTGGTATCTTTTGATAAAACACTGAACAGAAATCGTGTATAAAGAAGGATTAGCGAGACCGACATTTAAAAAGCTGTCTGTCTGAATTAAAAGTTCCCATTATATATATATATAGACGAAGCATATGATTAACCTCCCCAAGTATATCTCCCTTAGTCAAATATTAGTTGCACCAACTGATATACAAATATCATCAAAATTAGAAAGTTTGCAAATGGTCTGAATGTAAAGATTCTGCGGTGGCTTTGTCTGTCAGATGTTGACATAGAAAAACCAAAATAGATTTTAACTTCCGGATTCTCTTGTCCCACATGTGAAGAAGTAGAGAATACCTCCCAACCAGCTCTCCTCTCTCGGGAGCCTACTGAGGAAGTAGAACATGTTTACTATATACATATATCTATATATATTCCAGACTTTTGAAAAATTTTTGTTGTGTGAATTGATTTATATATATGTATATATATATGAGTGTTTGTGTGTGTGTGTGTGCGTTAGTGAGTGTATTTGCGTGTGTATGTGATAAGATAAAGGACAAATAGGAAACGTTTATTAATCTAACATATTTCATTTTTATTTCACAGGGAATAAAAGTGAAATATATCTGACTGTGCGTTGTGCTACAGTGGATATCGGCTCCGAACGAGAAATCGGGGAGCCGAGTTCGAATTACAGCTGAATCCATTGTATTCACTTACGCGCAAATACCCTTGGGAAAGGTATTAATCCGTCCCTTCCCCCCAGTTATGGGTTAAATAATAGGACAGATTGGGTTCTATAGCCTTGGTCGGCAACCAGTCTACCGCAGAAAGCAATGGCAAACTACTGCGGGATAATCTTCTGCCCAGTCAGTCATGTCTCTTTCGAGACATGATCGCCCAAGCGTGTATCACGTATGGCACTTAACTGACTGATATCTGACTGATAAAGGTTTCCTATTAATTATTTATCTTATCATTCTGTCCGATTCAGATCTGTATTTGATCCCCATTCGATAATTTACACGTTGGATAAATTTTCACCAGTTTGTATGCGCGTTGTGGTGCAGTATATATCGGCTGGGAACGAGAAATCGGGAAGCCGAGTTCGAATTCTGGTTTCAATCTTTACTCTTTTTTTTTATTTTATTTTTTTTTTAATTGGAGTAGATAGAATAAACTATTGCCCGGTTCACACTCCACCCACGTCTACTGAACAGGTGAAGAGGCTCATCCCTTGTTTCTTGTTTAGGATGTGGTTTCTGGCTTTTCTCTTTTCCAATTTTTCACTTTTTTTTATTTTATTTTATTTTCAATTGGAGTAGATAGACTAAGCTATCGCCCGGTTCACACTCCACCCACGTCTATTGAATAGGTGAAGAGGCTCATCCCTTGTTTCCTGTTTAGGATGTGGTTTCCGGCTTTTCTCTTTTCACTCATCTTTTCACTCTTACGTAGCCCCCTGCGCATCAGTGGCGTTTTCGCCTTGCTTGGGGTGATATGATTAAAAAAAATCCTTGCATTGACTTACGCACAAATATCCTTGGGAAAGGTATCAATCTGTCTCTTCCCTCAAGTTATGGGTTAAATAACAAGAGAGATTGGGTTCTATAGCCTTGGCTAGCAACCAGTCTACCGCAGAAAGTAATAGCAACCTACTGCGGGATAATCTTTTGCCCAGTCAGTCATGTCTCTTTCGAGACATGATCGCCCAAGCGTGTATCACGTATGGCACTTAAATGACTGACTGAATTTCGCTCATGCACGTTGTTTGTTTTTGATTTTTTTCTTAAGCTCAGTTTAGTAGGGTCTGTTCGGCACTCTGTGAGAAAAAAAATGTGTCAGAAATTTGAAGACGTCATGTCGTATTGCTAGGAATTTGTGTCGGAAACTCTACGATGAACATTTCAGAGAGTTTGGGTGACAGTGTAGAGGATTCGGGAAGAGTTGGATGATATATTTGTCTATACACTCCCGATCAAAAATTTAAGTCCACTTAAAAATCTTTAAAAAGAAATTTTTTTTTACAGATAGATTTTAAACTCCTCCCACTTTAGGTTACCAATACTACAATCTAAAAGGTTATGGAAACAAAAAGCTACATTCCAAACATTTTATTTAGAAATTTACATTTTTATAAAATGAGGCGATTTACACATGATCAAAATTATAAGACCAGAGACAAAAATTCTACGAAATTGTACAAAAAGTGTATGAAAATATTCAACAACCAAATTTAATAATGAAGTCTACCTCCACTGCTTTTGATGACTTCAAAGATTCTGTCGGGCATGCTAGAAATAAGCGTTTCCATTAAGGTGAGGGGGATGTTGTTCCAGCTTCTGAAGATGACTTCACAAAGTTCATTTTTTGTTGAATATTGTTTGCCATTTCGATAAACATCTCTTGTCATCCATCCCCAAACATTTTCAGTTGGGTTCAAGTCCGGTGAGCATGCAGGATGTCCCAAGAGATGGACCCACTTTTCTTGTAGAAAGGTCAAGGTCCGTCTTGCAGCATGCATTGCAGCATTATCCTGTTGGAATAACCATCCATCCCCACACAAACGATGGCCCTCCGTCATCAAAGATGCTTTTTGTAGCATCTTAACACAACCAGCCGCTCTCTGACGACCCTGCATCACCTGGAGCTCCATCGTCCCTCTGTAAGAAAAGGCACCCCATAGCATTAGGGACCCTCCACCACTATGACGTGCGGAGAAAATTTCAGGAGGCATGTTTTTGTTATACCAATATCGTTGGAAGCCATCAGGACCATCGAGATTGAATTTTTTCTCATCAGAAAACAGGACTTTCTTCGACTGCTCAACGTCCCATGTTTGGTATTCACGACCAAACTTTAAGCGGTCCAACTTGTGACGTGGAAGCAGCCGAGGAATTTGTTTACGCTTTTTATTTACCATGCCTTTTTGTCTTAAGTGTCGTCTGATGGTTACGGGACTGCAATCAGCATCTGTGACTGCCTTTATTTGACTAGAAGTCCCCTGTCTTTCATAACAACCCGTCTTATTCTCCTACTCAATGCAGGAGAAATTTTTTGGGGCCTACCAGAGGATTTTGCTTTTCCATAATTCTCACTGTTCTTTAGAAAGTTGCAAATCACAGTTTTACTGCGATTTACCTTAGCTGCGATCGCCCGCTGTGACAAATCTTGCTTATGGAATTCTAGAATTCGAGAACGCTCAACTTTGGTAAGTTTGCTTGCTTTAGGCATGGTAATGCCTTTACGCAATGATTGCTAATCTCTAACTGAACTAAAAACATTGGAATTGCCATAGATCTAACAATTTATACCCCTGGTCTTATAATTTTGATCATGTGTAAATCGCCTCATTTTATAAAATGTAAATTTCTAAATAAAATGTTTGGAATGTAGCTTTTTATTTCCATAACCTTTTAGATTGTAGTATTGGTAACCTTAAGTGGGAGGAGTTTAAAATCTATCCATAAAAAAAATTCTTTTTAAAGATTTTTAAGTGGTCTTAAATTTTTGATCAGGAGTGTATTTCTGAGATAAGGGAGTATTTAGAGTATTTACATTATTGGGACTATTGTCCTCATCTTTTCTTGCCATTTGTAAAGACGCATGGCCCAGTAGATATAGATGTTGGTTAGTTTCTGTTACTTAACCCAAAGAGTTCAATACCAGGCTACAGCAGTGGTGAACAAGTAACTTACAGGGTTAGAGGGAGATAACTCATGACTTCCAGAAGAGGCATTAGATAAGGAATGGAGTTCATATACCTTAGTGATTGAAATAAAGGGTTCCTAGCACCTGAAGAAGGCTGGAGCGTACAACGGCCCAAATGTCGTACAAATGGCAAAAAAGATGAGGACAATAGTCCGAATAATGTAAGTACAGTTTGAGGATATATCTAATCAACATCATAGTGTTTGGAGTGATCACTAGTGATGGCGACGTTATACCTCCATTCATATTCCCACTAGGCCCCAGACTCAACACGGTCACCTACATCAAGTGCCTTGAGGAGCTAGTGCTGCCCTGGTTCAGGATGGTGGCTGCTGGGAAATTATGTCGGGAAAAAGGATTCTGCACCATGCCACACAAGTAAGATAATCCAGTCATGGCTGCCAGACAATTTCTGTGAAAACATTAATCCTTACATTTGGTAACTTCACCCCTACCCAGACGTCAACCTGGGGCATATTTGAGCTAGAGACCAACAAAACTCCTATTAATACCAAACATGAACTGAAGGCAAGAATCCTGGCAGCATTTACCAACTTAAAGAAGGAGACCGTCCAGAAGAGATGCAGGAAATTCCGAAGTCGTTTGGAGGCGGTAGTTGAAGACAATGGCGATTTTGTTGAATAAATTTGGCATTTCAAGATATTTTTAAAATGTATCTGTTAAAATGAGATGTCAGTTTTATTTTCATTTTTATATAATTTAAACGACAATTTCTCCATCGCAGCCTGTGCATCTAAGTGTTTATGTATGCACGCATGTGTGCCCCTGTCTATGTTTGTGTGTATATGCGCGTGTGTGCGCGTTCGGGCAGTGACATGGTTAGCTGAATTAGACGTGAAATAGCTGAGCCAAGTTTAAATTCTGGTCTATTCTGTTTTGTTTATTTTGAGTTAATGCCTTCCATATTCGAAATCTAGTAGAATATATATATATATATATATATATATATATATATATATATATATATATAAAATCAACATTTTGTTCGTTCTCGATACCTCAAATCAGCCACGACTCAAGTTTCATGCAGCCGGAATGCCAGGCTAAACAACCAAGGAACTATTAAAACCGGCCAAGATGTAAGGTGGTAAAAAACACAGAGATGTTGGTATAGTGCTATCCGATAGAAAGCCTTAACCAAATTTGGCGAGGATGTAAAAATAGCCATAAATACTCCGAGAGAGGAGGAAAAAAAATCTTCAATGGGAAAGAGATTTAATTTTAGTGTAAAAAAAGTGCTCAATGAAAAGTCAGGGTAATTAAAGCATCTGATGGGAATGCATGCAGTATAGGCAAAAAGAGTCAAAAAGTCGAAGAAAGTGCTCAATCTCATCAAGATACTCAGCACCCCAACCGGACAGAGGTTAAATATTACACATACGGAATTAGTAGTAAGAAACTACCAATGGTACAATAAAATAAATCAAGTACTCAGTACCAAAGTGGTATTGAGCACTTTTTTTATTTTGGTGTACCATTGGTAGTTTTTTACTACTAGTTCCCTATGTTTAAAAAAGGAGAGTTTGTAATGTGATAGGTACTGATCTGGCGGCTCGACTGCAGCCACTTCCCCATCGTCGAAAGGTGGCCTCCCTTTGTCTGTTCTATAAATACTTTCATGGCTTCTGCTCAGACGAACTTAAGTCACTGATGCCTCCTCAGCAGGTGTTTACTCGTGCAACCAGACTGGCATCTGGGTCCCACCCATTCACAGTCAGGTTAGCCAAATGCAGACGACAATTCTACTCCTGCAGCTTCTTCTCTTGCACTTCCCGCCTGTGGAACTCGCTCCCGTATTCTTGCTTTCCTGACGGCTACAACCTCCAGAAATTTAAATGCAAAGTCAATACTCATCTACTAACCACTGGACTCTAGCTCTCTCCCCACCCCTGTATAACCCTCCCTTTCTCTCCACCTATGTATCTGTCATCGCACCTGCTTTCTCAGCTTTCTATTGTTCCTTTCTAACTAGTTTGTACTCCTCACTCTTTTCTAATTAATCTTTTTACATTTATGTAGCCCCCTGCACATCAGTGGCGTTTCCGCCTTGCTCGGGGTGAGATGATTAAAAAAAAAATATTAAAAAAGTAATTACTTTTAAACGTAAAATTCCCCGTGTCTAGTTGCATCAGCTTATACATAAATGTAGTCCGATGAAGCCCTAAAATACAAAACGCGTCACACGACATTTTTTCCACTTTGTCATAATTATTTCCCATACAAATGTTCTTTATCTATCTATCTATCTATCTATCTATCTATCTATCTATCTATCTATCTGTATGTATGTATTTATCGTTATCCCATATATGATTACTGCATACACAATTTAAAATATGACCATTTTTTAAATTAACCATTGTTTGACTATTCCATGAGCTAAAATAAGAGTATCCACTAAAAATAAGTTTAAAGACATACACAGACAAACAGACAGACATACATACACAGACAAACAGACACACGCACACCGACAAACAAGCATACGCATACATATATACTATAGTCATCCGCAGACAGATCTGTTTTGCTGTATTACAGCTCCTCAGTACGGCTTAGACTCCTTTCGCTTCCTAACCCAGGATCGAAACTCGACCGAATCGGTGTCAGTCGGCGATTCTACCTAGCGTCCGGTAGAAGAAGGCACGCTTTTTAGCGCGTATAAACACGCCCAATAGCTAGAGTGCTCCAATTCCTTATCGAATGAGCGAAGCGTATATGCCGGAGTAGCTACTGTTTAGAAAGTCCCCACTCTCCCAGAGTGTTCAATCAGGGTGTGAGAGCGTAAATACTATGGTCATTCGCAGACAGATCTGTTTATATATATATATATATATATATATATATATATATATATAATGACGTACAAATAGAAAACGTTTTATAAATTTAACATGTTTCACTTTCATTAAAAACTAGCATTATAGCCCGGCGTTGCTCGGGTGTAATGAAAGCTTTAAAACTAATCCATGGTCCTGGAGCTCAGACTCTTTGGATGTTGGCACGAAAGACTAAAAAGCAATAGTTGTTTCCAGTTAAAGTGAAACCGTAGACTGAAAGAAAAATGAATGGATGTAAGTCAAATTTTGATTTCCTGGTATCGATATCCAATTTTCTGCACTATTGTAAGAACTGTAACCATGAAACTTCTGAATATCGCTTCTTATGTCTTTGTCTATGAGTGTATGAAATTTGATTAAAATCGGACCACTCCTTCTATAACTCGATTTTTTCGATTATCGATTTTCGATATTTATCGGAGGTACATCGACACAAAACCTAGCTAAGAACACTCGCAGACGCTTATAGTACAACTGTGTAAATTTTCAAGAAAATCGGTTCTGCCGTTTCGGAGTCTATAGTTAACGGATACACACACACAGACACACACACAGAGACAAAGATTCATTTATAAATAAGTTTAGATTTAGATTCATCAGGCAATAAGGTATTGAGAAGAAGAAAATAAGAGAAAGTTCTGACATTTTAAATTTGTCTTGGTTTTTTGATTAGTTCAAACAGACTGCGCAGGTATCTGTTTTGTCAGACAGTGTTCCTGTGTGGGATTCATATGTATAAGTGTATCTTAATTCTAATTTGTCTATAATGAATTCAGAAAATAATGTATGTTCGTATAATGTACACTCATTTGTGTGAGTGTGTGCCTGTCTGTATATAAAGATGGGAGAATGTAATAGACATTTTTTATTTATTTTTAGTTGTTTTCCTCATGGCGATCTTGGAACGTTTTGCATGAGTTTGAAAAAATAACCTTACACCGGTTTTAGTATTAAGTGAACATTTCCTTGAGATACGCAGACGACATAATGTTGATTGTTGACACGGAGAAAAAACTGCAGAACCTCCTACAGAAGATAGCTAAAAAGAGTGACAAGAATGGACTACAAATAAACTGCAAGAAAACCGAATGCATGGTCATCAGCAAAAAGAGCAGCCCAAAGTGCCAAATACAGGTGGGGGATGTTAAAATCAAGCTGGTACGAAAATTTAAATATCTGGAAAGTTTTCTAACTGAAGACGGAAAGTGCGACACAGAGATCCAAAAGCGAATTGGCGTGGCGAAAGACGTGTTCCAGAAGCTGAGTAAATTATTAAAACACAGGAAACTTTCACTAGAAACAAAGAAAAGTGTACTGGATTGCTATGTGATGTCAGTTCTTCAATATGGCAATGAATGTTGGACAGTATCAACAAAGATGAAGGGAAAACTTGAAGCAGCTGAAATGTGGTTCTACAGAAGGATGCTGCGGATATCGTGGACCGAGCATGTGAGCAACGATGAGGTGTTAGAAAGAATAGAAACGAAAAGGAAATTAATATTGAGCATCAGGAAGAGACAACTGAAGTTCCTGGGACATGCAATGAGGAAGAATGGCTTGGTGAACCTGATACTAAGAGGCCAGATAGAGGGAAAAAGAAACAGAAGAAAGCAGCGGATAACATATTTGAATGGCCTGAGCAGGTGGATGACAGAACGGGTGCTGAGACACCTTACAGGAGAAAGCGTGCTAAGAGCCACCAGGGATAGGGAAACGTGGAAGACCATGATCGCCTAAGTCCTGAAAGGACAAGGTACATAGAAGAAGATGAACATTTCCTAGATTCTTTGGATATAGATTTTATAAATGCTGGTGATAAAATAAAGTCTATTTGACGTATGTTTATAAATGGTAACATATTAATCAGAACTCTCACGAAGTATTTCCTGCATTATGTTCTTATCTGATGAAGGTGGCATTTATAAAATTTACAGAAGCCGGTAAAATACATTAAAAAACGTTTAGACGTTTTTTACCACTCTTTTCATTTCCTCCTTAACACTAGAAAAAGAACATACAAAGTACTTCTTCTTCTTCTATGTGCCCTGTCCTTTCAGGACGTAGGCGATCATGGCTTTCCACGTCTCCCTATCCCTGGTAGCTCCTAGCACGCTTTCTTCTGTTACACCACGTAACCCCGGTCGTCCACCTGCTCAGGACCTTCAAATATGTTATCCGCTGCTTTCCTCTGTCTCTTTTCCCTTCTATCTGGCCTCTTAATATCAGGTTCTCCAAGTCATCCTTCCTTATTGCATGTCCCAGGAACTTCAGTTGTCTCTTCCTGATGCTCAGTATTAATTTCCTTTTTGTTGCCATTCTTTCCAACATCTCATCGTTGCTTGCATGCTCAGTCCACGATATCCGCAGAATCCTTATGTAGAACCACATTTCAGCTGCTTCAAGTTTTTTCCTCATCTTCGATGATATTGTCCAACATTCACTGCCATATTGAAGAACTGACATCACATAGCAATCTAGCACTCTCTTCTTTGTTTCTTGTAAAATTTTCCTGTGTCTTAGTAATTTACTCAGCTTCTGGAACGCTTTGTTTGCCATGTCAATTCGCCTTCGGTTCTTTGTGTCGCACTTTCCATCTCCTGTTAGAACACTTCCTAGATATTTAAATTTTTGTACTTGCTTGATTCTAGCACCCCCCCCCCACCTGTATTTGGCCTTTTGAGTTGCTCTTTTTGCTGATGACCATGCATTCAGTTTTCTTACAGTTTATTTGTAGTTCTTTTTTTGTGACTCTCTACAGCTATCTTCTGTAGGAGGTCTTGAAGTTTTCTTTCCGTGTCTGAAATCAGCACACCAAAAAGTAAACACCACCGCCCATGACAGCACTTCCTTACGGGTATTCTAAAAATAGAAACATTCATAATCTTACCCTTCCACACTATCAAGAAAATCTGAAAATAAATTTGTTAACCCTAACGCTGAGATTTTACTAACACTTTCAACACAATCAGAGATAAAGTTAGGAAGAAAATATATTTAAAAGTACAGCTGTAAGAGATTATGAAGAAAACACTTGCAATGTAAGAAAAGTTATATTGGCGAAACATCACGGAATTTAAATGTCTACCTGTACGAGAGTAAACGTTGGAAAACTTTTTAACCTCATTCGTAATCCACAGAAAAAGAATTGGCCATAAGTTGGATTGTTTTTTAATGCCACCCTAATAAACACGTTATACACTCTTTATTATATCACCCATTTTTATAAAATCTATTCTATAAGAATCTAGAATATGTCTTTTTATTACTACAACCAGAGTAACGTAATGTTTTCAATATCCACACAAAATGTGATCAAATCAACCGGCGGAAAACCACCCAAAAAAAAAAAAAAAAAAAATCCATATACCCCTCACAATAAACGAATATTAGTTATAATCCAAATCTTGCATAGACAAATTAGTATATGCTTAAACTTGCATACATAAGGTGTATGGTTAGGTCTTGAAGGCTGTCACAATGCATTTAGTAAAATAAAGGAAGGTAAAGAAGGTGTTGGGTATTACCTATTTATTATACATTAATATTTCGAGATCAAAATCTCATCTTCACGGACTCACTCGGACAGACTGACGCTCCTCTGCCATTCTGAAGATGGCTAATCGACTTAACATACCCAAAATGTTAGGAACTTGGTAATCGTCCACCGAAAGCTGACTTTCCTGTTTAGGATGCGGTTTCCGGCTTTCTCTTTTCCAATCTTACGTAGCCTCTTACGTAGCCTCCTGCGCATCGGTGGCGTTATCACCTTGCTTCGGGTGAAATGATTAATATATATATATATATATATATATATATATATAGTCATATTTTACATAAATTAATATGCATATATATTTAGAATTGTATCTAATTTATTTGGGTATACTGATTTTATTTACATATAAATGTGTATTATGTGTGTGTGTGTGTGTGTGTGTGTGCGTGCCCGCTTTCTCATGTATTTTTGTTGAACTCTTTTCCCACCCGGGCCTTATCTTTGCATCTTTACTTACCTCCCAAAAGAAAGTATTGGGATCATAGACGTCCCAGCCTACAGCGGTGAATAAGTCAGTTTTCGTCCTTCTCTCGCCTTCCATCCTCACACCTATTTTTTCTCTCTCCCTTTTTCTTTCCTCTAATCGCTTTCTTTCTTTCTTTCTTTCTTTCTTTCTTTCTACGTTGATTGTATAAGCAAGCACAGAGGCAGGGAACCCTGTTGCCAGACACTTTTTCTTAAAGTCATAGAACAAAGAAAGAAAATATCAGCGTCTGTTGATATAATACTGGCGTGGTTGTGGACACGATCTTAGACACTGATAATTCGACGGGGCACGTGTCTCTGGTTTGCTAGAAAGATGAAGTTGGTTTTATATGTGGGTGAAACTATGTATGCTGTTTTTGTACGCGTTAGCATAGCGATTTCAGTCAGTCAGTTAAGTGCCATACGTGAAACACGCTTGGGCGATCATGTCTCGAAAGAGACTGAGCAGAAGATTATCCCGCAGTAGGTTACCATTGCTTTCTGCAGTAGACTGGTTGCCGACCAAGGCTATAGAACCCAATCTGTCCTGTTATTTAACCCATAACTGGAAGGAAGAGACGGATTAATATCTTTCCCAATGGTATTTGCGCGTAAGTGAATGCAATGAATTCAACTGGAATTCGAAAATTAGCGATTTCGGTTTTACGCTTCGCGATTTACTAAGCGTAAAACCGAAAGTATGGAGCAATCGTAGCTTACATGTGGTACAAGGTCAAAAGTATGGCGCATCCACACCGAAGTCCCCTTAGTGATTTACTAAGTACAGCTTAGATAAGGCACAAGTTTGAAAGTATAGAGCACCCAGTGTGGATCGAACTGACGATTAATTCTTAATTGATCTAGCGAGGCAAGTTAGCAAGTTTGCCAGCAATTACACTACGTGTTAGCATATATTTATATATAAAGTCATCCGCATACAGTCCTCTTTCATCAATACGGCTAGATATCCGATTGTTTTCTGCCGGGATTGAAACCGACCGATATATATATATATATATATATATATATATATATATATATATATATATCCCAGAGGTAGAATCGCCGACTGACGCCAATTCGGTTGGGTTTCAATCAATCCTGGGTTAAAAGCAATCGGTGTCTAACCGTACTGATGAGCTGTGATACAGCGAAACAGATCTGTCTGCGGATGAATATATATATATATATATATATATATATATATATATATATATATATGTCATCCACATAGAAGCCTGTTTTGCTGTATCACAGCTCTTCAGTGTGGCTAGACATCTACTTGCTTCTGGCCGGGATCAAAACTCGACCGACTTGGTGTCAGTAGGTGCATAGAATAAAAGAGTTGAAATTTTAGCGTGTTATATATAAGCCGTGTATACACACTCCAGTCACCGGAAGAACTCATTGCTGAAGAGTAACGCGTAAAACGCAGACGTGGTAACTATTTTTATAGTTTTCCTTTCCCGAGAGCTTAATCGTAATGAGAGTATAACATATATATATATATATATATATATATATATATATATATATATATAGTCATCCGCATACAGTCCTGTTCCATCAAAACAACTAGATATCCGATTGCATCAGCCGGGATCGAAACCGACCGATATATATATATATATATGTGTGTGTGTGTGTGTGTGTGTGTGTGTGTGTGTGTGTGTGTGTGTGTAGGCGAATTTAGCTAACATGTTTCGGGTACGTCAGATCAGGGTGTAAGAAGGGCAGTAAAAATGCAAACTCTGCTTAGAGCTACACAGACAGGAAGTAATTGACACCTATGTTCACCCTTGTCCACAAGAGACACTGCATATCACACTCATTTCCTGTGTATTAAACAAGAGTAAATGTTTTTCCTTGTTTCCGGTTTAGGATTGGTTTCCCATTACCTTTTAAAGTCTTCTCATTCTCTTTCACCCTTAGTAACCACTTGGGTCGTAGGGACATTATCGCCTTGATTGGAGTGGAGGACAAAAATGAAATAAAAAGAGGTTTTCAATAGATGAGTGCTGTAATCGCCATGCTATAATCAATCTGCTGGTAACTGAAAGGGGTTCACACCAACAAAGTCAAATGAAAAACTCAATTCCCATCCTAGCGGGATTGATGTGTTAACTGAAACAACTTAACTTAAATAATACCTTAAACAACTTGAAGAACTTAAGTTAAACAACTCAACAACACAAAGAATTTAACAACTTTAACAGGAACTTAAAAACTTAAATAACTTAAAAACTTAACAACTTCAATAACTTAACAAATTAAACATCTTAACAGCTTAAAAAACTTAACAAATTAAACAACATAACTATTTAAACAGCTTAAAAAACTTAAATAACTTAAACAACTTGAACAACGTAATAACTTAACAGTTTAAACAACTTAAATAAACTTAATGAATTAAATAACTTAAACCGCTTTAACAACTTAAAAAATTAACAGCTTAACAATTGAAACATCTTAAAAAACTTAACTTAATAACTTAACAAATTAAACAACTTAACAACTTAAATAACTTAATAATTCAAATCACTTGACAAATAAAAACAACTTAAACAAAATATTACAATAACAATCATAAGTAAACCAATAAGCTCGTTATTGAAATAAGTGTGTTCAAAAGCCAAATTTTTAAATTTGACAAGTGTTTCCATTTAATCGAAGCAGACGTTAAAAATTTAAGATTGCTATCTCCGCCTCGTTTGTTTGTTTGTTTGTTTGTTTGTTTGTTTGTTTCTTTCTTTCTTTCTTTCTTTCTTTCTTTAATATATATATATATATATATATATATATATATAAATGTAAACTTATCACTATACTCATTTCGAAAACCCCTCCGAGTATATACGTGGAAGGATAAAATGGATATAAAAATAGAAAGAGCTAATCACGTGAACATCAGTCAAAGTACGTAGTCCAAAGAAAAAAACCCGAGACGAGTAATCTATAACAATTATATATATATATATATATATATATATATATATAGATAGATAGATAGATAGATAGATCCCTCCTATCACGCTCATGGAGAGAAAGACATTAGTGAAGCTGCTTTTGCCGCATGTTCGATCTTTAACAGTGCCTTATTATTTTTTCCAATAACTATCTCATCGAGTAATGAAGAATATATATATATATATATATATATATATATATATATATATATATATATTGATTGATTGATTAATTACTTAGTTTCTGGTCATAATAAGATTAAACCAGTGCACATTTGTGTTAAAAAGTGTTCAATGAAATTGTAGAACTTTTGAATATTTTTATATTTGTATTTGTTTTTATGATAAAGACTATTGTGTATTTATTTGTATACATTCAGTATCCTTTTTTACAGGAGGAGTACACTCGAATATATATATTATAATGCATTTAAAAAATACTAGCAATACATTTTTGTGAAAGAAATTACTAATTCTCCCGAGACTATCGCCCGGTTCACACTCCACCCACGTCTACTGAACAGGTGAAGAGGCTCATCCCTTGTTTCCTGTTTAGGATGTGGTTTCTAGCTTTCTCTTTTCCAATCTTTTCACTTTTCTTCTTTCTTTCTTTTTTTTTTCAATTGGAGTAGATAGACTAGACTATCGCCCGGTTCACATTCCACCCACGTCTATTGAATAGGTGAAGAGGCTCATCCCTTGTTCCCTGTTTAGGATGTGGTTTCCGGTTTTCTCTTTTCCAATCTTTTCACTTTTCTTCTTTTTTTTTTCAATTGGAGTAGATAGACTAGACTATCGCCCGGTTCACACTCCACCCACGTCTATTGAACAGGTGAAGAGGCTCATCTCTTGTTCCCTGTTTAGGATGTGGTTTCCGGTTTTCTCTTTTCCAATCTTTTCACTTTTCTTCTTTTTTTTTTTCAATTGGAGTAGATAGACTAGACTATCGCCCGGTTCACATTCCACCCACGTCTATTGAACAGGTGAAGAGGCTCATCCCTTGTTTCCTGTTTAGGATGTGGTTTCCGGCTTTCTCTTTTCCAATCTTTTCACTTTTCTTTTTCTTTTCTTTTTTTTTTCAATTGGAGTAGATAGACTAGACTATCACCCGGTCCACACTCCACCCACGTCTATCGAACAGGTGAAGAGGCTCATCCTTTGTTTCCTGTTTAGGATGTGGTTTCCGGCTTCCTCTTTTCCAAATCTTTTCACTCTCACGTAGCCCCTTGCACATCAGTGGCGTTACTGCCTTGCTCGGGGTGATATGATTAAAAAAAAAAAAGAAAATTAAATTTTAAAATGACCCACAAGAAATTCATATGCCGCTAAAGGAACAAAAAAAAATTATTTATTTATTTGTTTTCGTTGCTTTCCCTTCCTAAAACCAAACAGCGCTTTTTATTCAGCTATCTTCCAAACTAAACCGGAATGGTCCATTATTTATCTGTGATAATGGTTTGGCGTGAGGCAAGTTATAACTAATTAAAGTACTAGGGAACAGGCATAATTATAATATTTTTGTTTTAAATATTGTTTCTGACACTAAATTCAGACAATACTGGCACGATTTAATGAAATAAATAAAATAAAACATAACGGTAAAAAGATGCGGACATTTTCAGCGATAAATGGAAGATGGCTGTTTCAAATTCAAAATTTGGTTTAACACTAATTTAAATACTTCTCTGCCATTTTCTTCCCCCCATACACCGTCACTGATTTTGCCTCGTGCGTTGCTTGTAAGTCAGACGGCCAGGCACGCGTTTCTGTGTCTTATTCTGTTTTTTTTTATCAGCCCCTTTATAAAGCCCCCCGCCCCACTAACCTACTCCATAAAAGTCAAGATAGACTTATTTTTCCGCTGAACAAGATCTTTTTTTTCTTTCTGTCCTTATCAAGACTTTTCTCTCTGCACCTCTTCCTTTAGACCGCCCTTATGAACGATTTTGCACACGGACTTTCGCATACATTTTTATTCGTGTTCTTTTTATGTTATTTTAATTCTTCTATAAACTGCCAGAAAACTTTGACCCGAAAAAGTATTTATTTTCATTCTATCAAGTGTACGTATCCATTACTAACTCGCACAGCGGCGCACACACACACACACACACACACACACACACACACACACACACACACACACACACACACACACACACACACAGTCGGTATAAACCTGACTAAAACAGAGTACTGGATTTTTATATGACGTTTGTACTTCAATATGGCAAGGAATGCTTGACAATCGCATCAAAGATGATAGAAAAACGTGAAAGGAAGGATGCTGAGGATACCATGGACTGAACATGTGAGCAACGATGAGGTTTTGTACAGGATGAACGCGAGACGCAAACTGATATTTAACATCAGGATAAGACAGCTGAAGGTTTTATGAAAGAAGGACTTGAAGCAACCGAAATATGGTTCTACAGAAGGATGCTGAGGATACCATGGACTGAACATGTGAGCAAAGATGAGGTTTTGTACAGGATGAACGCGAGACGCAAACTGATATTTAACATCAGGAAAAGACAGCTGGAGGTTTTATGAAAGAAGGACTTGAAGCAACCGAAATATGGTTCTACAGAAGGATGCTGAGGATACCATGGACTGAACATGTGAGCAACGATGAGGTTTTGTACAGGATGCACGCGAGACGTAAACTGATATTTAACATCAGGAAAAGACAGCTGAAGGTTTTATGAAAGAAGGACTTGAAGCAACCGAAATATGGTTCTACAGAAGGATGCTGAGGATACCATGGACTGAACATGTGAGCAACGACGAGGTTTTGTGCAGGATGAACGCGAGGCGCAAACTAATATTTAACATCAGCAAAAGACAGCTGAAGGTTTTATGAAAGAAGGACTTGAAGCAACCGAAATATGGTTCTACAGAAGGATGCTGAGGATATCATGGACTGAACATATGAGCAACGACGAGGTTTTGTACAGGATGAACGCGAGACGCAAACTAATATTTAACATCAGGAAAGGACAGTTGAAGGTTTTATGAAAGAAGGAACTGAAACAACCGAAATATGGTTCTACAGAAGGATGCTGAGGATACCATGGACTGAACATGTGAGCAACGACGAGGTTTTGTAAAGGATGCACACGAGACGCAAACTGATATTTAACATTAGGAAAAGACAGCTGAAGGTTTTGGGGATATGTATTGAGTAAGGAGGGCTTGTAGAACCTGATGCTCACGGGGCGAATAAAGGAGAAGAGAAACAAAGGAAAGCTATGCATGACATACTTGATGGACTTGAGCAGGTGAACTGTGGAGCGGGGACTGAGTGGGATAATAGGAGACGGGGTATTAAGAGCGACAAGGGATAGGGAGATGTAGAAGAACATAATCGCGTACGTCCTGAGGGGACACAGCATATAGAAGAAGAAATATAAATAGTAGCACGTACGATTTATAATTCATAGCGTCCTTGGCTTTAGCAACACTAATACCAAATTGATAATTCAAATCGAAAAACGGTCAGTTCATACGTATGTGTGTGTTTATGCGTACATGCCTGTGAGTTTGTTTTTGTATTTGTGTGTGCGTATATCTGTGCTTATTTATTTCATTTCAATTAAGTTCTTTTTACTGTTTTCTATTTTTTAAATTTTTAATTATTTTCTATTTTTTCTATTTTTTATTTTTTTTAATTCTGACTAATTTTCTAATTTTTAAAAATTCTAATTTTAATTTTTAAAATTTGTTGATTTTTTAACTGAATTTTTTTAACTTTTAAATTATTACTTATTTTTAAAATTTTTTTCTGTTTTTATCTTTTATTTTTCAATTCTTATTAATTTTTTAATTTTTAAAATTTTAATTTTAATTTTAAAATTTTTTAATTTTTAAAACTTTTTATTCTTAGAAAAAAATATTTATTCGAACACTTCGTCCCTAAATAAACAAACCTAGTATCGTCCACTTCATTTCCTTTGACTGTTTTCTATTTTTTAAATTTTTTAATTATTAATTATCGATTAAAATTTTTTGTTTTTATCTTTTATTTTTCAATTCTCATTAATTTTTTTAATTTTTTAAATTAAAATTAAAATTTTTAAATTTTAAACATTTTTTATTCTCAGAAAATATTTTTATTCAAACACTCCGTCCCTATATAAACAAACCTACTATCGTCCCCCTCATTTTTTTTACTGTTTTCTATCTTTAAAATTTTTCATTATTAATTACTTTTTCAGTTTTTATTTTTTATTTTCTTATTCTAATTAATTTTTTAATTTAAAAAATTTTAATTTTAAAACTTTTTAATTTTTTAAAATTTTTCCTAGAAAGAAATATTTATTCGAACGCTTCTTCCCTATATATACAAACCTAGTATCGTCCCCTTCAGTATACGATTAATAAAAATCGGACCACAAAATAATAATATTTATTTCTCCCACGAATTTTGTTTCCTATTCCATTTTTGGATTTCTGTATAAACCTAACGAAATTATACATTTAATAAATAGAAATATTCGCAAACCCAATTGACAATTTATAACGACCTTAACTTAAGAAACGCTAATACCTAAAATTATAATTTCAATCGAAAAAGGTCATTTCATAATATGAACCTGGTGATTGCATAAGGCATGAAACTGAGTCGAGCTTAAAACGTAAGATAATATGTATATTTATTAATATATACTATTTTGTCTGTTATATTGCATCGAGCACTGATCTATTAACATTATATATATATATATATATATATATATATATATATATATATATATATATATTATTATTTTGTCATTTTTCATCATATTTCGCTTTCTGCTATGGTCGCACTACCTACCAAGTCTGCGAGAAGACCTAAGACAAATCGTGGTGTGTTGTTATGGCTCCATTTCATGCTTTTTCTATCTCCCCTAACATCTCTAGCGTTACATAGACAAAGTTCTCCTTAGTATGTGGGCTGTACTTAACAAGACAATTTTTTGTCTATCTCTTAAGCTGGGTTTCTAGGGATTCTTTCAATGTGTTGTTTGGTTCCATTTTTTATCATTCCAAGTGCACCTACTATCACTGGCACGATTCTTGTTTTCAATTTCTACATTTTTTCTATTTCAATTTCCAGGTTTTTATATTTAGACAGTTTTTTGAATTCTTTGGTTGCTTATACGCTGGACAAGTCATATCAATTAATAAGCAAGTTTTTTCTTCCTGCTTTTTAACAATAATGTCCGGCCTATTTGCTTCAATTTTTCTGTCTGTGTAGATGGTGTAATCCCATAGAATGGTGACATCTTCTGTTTTAATAACCGGTGCTAGGTGATGTTCATACCAGTGTTTGTTTACATATTTTCCGTAGTGTTTGCACATTGTCCAATGTAAATATTGCCCCACACTATCGTGACGATTTTTATATTTATTTGGGGCAAGTACAGAACATCCTGAGATTAGATGGTCTATTGTTTCTTGGTATTTATCACAGAACCTGCATTTTGGATCCACATTATTATGTATAATATTTGACTGAAAGTTCTTAGTGAAAAGATTTTGGTCTTTCGCTGCAAGAATAAAGCATTATTATTATTATTATTATTATTATTATTATTATTATTATTATTATTATTATTATTACTTCAGAAAATGTGCAAACTACAAACTACAACAAAAGTGTACATTTTGTTTCGACATTGAAAGAACAATGTCTCATCAGGTAGTTAATAATAGTTATTAACTACCTGATAAGACATTGTTCTTTTAATGCAGAAACAAAATATACAATTTTGTAGTAATCTGTAGTTTGCATATGTTCTAACGTAATAATAATAAATATTTATTGCTGTATTTTTATATTGAGCACTGTTTTAAATTAATATTCTGAACGTTGTAATTATTTTCTTCGTTCTTATTCCTCTTGAATGTATATATATATATATATATATATGCTTCATTGAAAAAGACAAACAAGGTATTATCATTAAGTTTTTTATTATTTTCACGTGCTTCTACAAACACTTGAATAAAAACAACATTATTATTTTCTACAAAGACCAATGATAAACATGACGAATTTTCACTTCGCAGCATTATGCAAAATTACATATCACCAGTTTAAAGATGCAAATTAAAGTATCTACTTAAAAAATTCAAAACTGCTAATCTCATCATCAATAATAAAAATTCACCAGCAAAATATTAACTGCAGAGAACCTAGGTCGCGAAATAACTCGTTTCTAAATGAAAAATACTCAAACGTTCTACAATATAATTGTATTGAACACTTTTTGATACAACTGTGTTCTGGTCTAATTTAATTATGAC
>JBBBDQ010001018.1:3545000-3727500 GCA_037127315.1 Ascarosepion bandense | reverse complement strand
CCGGTTTCACTCTGTCACTTCTCTAAATATTTTCATGGCTTCTGCTTTGACGAGCTTAGCTTCTTAGTCCCCCCTCTACAAGAATTTACTCGAGCAACCAGACTGGCAACAAGGTCTCACCATTTTACAATTAAATCGGCCAAATGCATCCACCACTTCTACTTCATAGTTTCTTTTCTCGCACTTCCAGCCTGTGGTACTCCCTTCCATATAACCGCCAGGAAATTAAATGCAATGTCAATTCCCATCTTTCATCCACTTGACTCTAGTCCTTCTCTCGTCCTTTTTACATCACCCCGTGTATCTTGTTCTTTTCCTTTCTCATTTTACCTTCGCAACTGTCATCACACCTCTCTTCCCATCCTTCTCTTGCCTTTTCCGTGACACCCCCTGTAACTGGTTGGTCTCTCTCTTCCCTCTCCACCTACCTAAACTTTTATTCTCTTATGTAGCCCCCTACGCATCAGTGGCAGTACCGCTTTGCTTGGTGTGAATCGATTTTAAAAAAGTGTTTTATCAAATGATGATGTTGATTTCAAGTTGAAGTGTTTTAAAGGTTCAAAACTAGCCAAACTCCCTTAATCAGGGAGACATTGTTAAGTATTCAGGGGTGACCAATCAAAATACAAGTATTTTATAATTTGAAGAACATAAGAACGGACGGTAAAAACAATTTAGTGGGCATGAATGTTAATATTTGATTAAAAAAGAAATCAGCATAATTTATCGACTATTAGCTTAACTTCACAATAAAAATTTAAATAAATATATATATATATATATATGCTCTTATATGCATACATATGTATATATAGATACATATAGATATATATGTGTGTGTGTGTATTTAATATTAATCATTACCTTAAAACATGTGAAGACTAGAAACTACTATAAAACTGTACATTTGTTTCGTCATTGAAAGAACAATGTCTCATTAGGTAGTTAACAATGATTGTAATAAACGTTTTTATTTAAAAAACATTCTTTTAAGAACAACACTCTCTTTATTTTGGGGTTTTTGTTTCCGTATGAGGTAAAAAGATATTAAACTAGGAAAAGAAAGAGAGAAGAAAAGATAAGAAAATAAGATGAGAAGTCAAGAAAAGGAAAAAAAGAAGGAAATAGAAATTGAAGAGGAAAATAAGTGAGAAAATGTAGAGAGGGAAGAGCCAATGGAAACGGGTAAGAGAGAATTTTTAAAAAATTTTGGCCGGAAATGAATTGCAGACAGATATTGACATTGGTTACAGTGTTTGAGCTCAATCATTTGGTATTTATTTTTTAAAAAAGAATTATACTTTTATAAAAAAAAAAAAAAGGAAAGGAAAGAGGAAAAGAAAAATACAGAAGGAATAGAAAGTGAAGAGAAAAATAATGAGGAAAAATGAGAAAATGTAGAGAAGGAATAAATGGGAGAGCCAATGGAAATGGCTCAGAGAGAGAAATTTTAACTTTTGGCCGGAAATGAATTGCAGATCGATATTGACATCGGTTACAATGTTTCAACTTAAATCTTTTTACCTTTTTTAATAAAAATGATGAAATCACACACACAAACAAAAAGTTATTCATAAAATGTAAAATAAAAGACATTAAAAAACACGAAGATATATATTCATTAGACCTAATATAATTTGAAAAGATAAAATAAAATAAATTAAAACATAAATAAAAATTAAATTAAATTAAAATTAAATTAAATTAAAATAATATATAAAATAAAATAAAGCAAACATGAAATGAATAATAATAATAATAATAATAATAATAATAATAATAATAATGCTTTATTCTTGCAGCGAAAGACCAAAATCTTTTCACTAAGAACTTTCAGTCAAATACCCTGCTGTAACAATAAAAGAATTGAAACCAGAAGAAGCTTATAAATACCTAGGTGTAAATGAGAGCGAAAACATTCACCATAAAAAAATGAAAGAAATAGTGCGTAAAGAGTACTATAGAAGGCCACGAATGATATTAAAAATTGAATTAAATTCACAGAACAGAGTTATGGCCATTAATAGCCTTGCAATCCCAGTTGTCCAATATAGCTTTAACATCTTAAACTGGACTCTAAACGACATCAGGCGAATGGATGCTAAAACAAGAAAGCTTCTTTCTAAGCATAAGATGCATCATCCAAAGGCTGATGTAGATCGTCTATACATACCCCGTAAAGAAGGTGGAAGAGGTCTTATTCAGCTGGAATTGTCATACAAGACAACAACTATTGGCTTACTAACATACATAGAAACAACAAAGGATTGGATGTTACAATTAGTAAGGCAACATGAAGAAAGAAAGAAAAAATATTCAATAATAATAGAAGGCAGTAAATTCAAACAAGATTTACAGTTAGTAGATTCTGTAGAAAAGCAGAACGGAAGCCAAGAGCCGACTATTGCGGCAAAGAATATGAAAATGAAAGCCAAAGACAAATCTCTTGAACAGATGAAACAGCGCTGGCAAGACAAACCTCTGCATGGCCAATATCCAGTACGTGCCAATAAATCTAATGTTGACAAAGTTAATACTCATCGATGGTTACGTGCATCTGGATTAAAGTCCGAAACTGAAGGCTTTATTCTTGCAGCACAAGACCAAAGTCTTTTCACGAGAAACTTTCAGGCAAATATTATGCATAATAATATGGATCCAAAATGCAGGTTTTGTGATAAACACCAAGAAACAATAGACCACCTAATCTCAGGCTGTTCTGTGCTTGCCCCAAATGAATATAAAAATCGCCACGATAGAGTTGGGCAATATTTACATTGGGCAATATGCAAACATTATGGAAAAGCTGTAGGCAAACACTGGTATGAACATCACCCAGCACCGGTTACAGAAATAGAAGATGTACCCATTCTATGGGATTACACCATCTACACAGACAGAAAAATTGAAGCAAACAGGCCAGACATTATTGTTAAAAACCAGAAGGAGAAAACTTGTCTATTAATTGATATGGCTTGTCCAGCGGATTGTAACATAGCAATCAAGGAATTTGAAAAACTGTCAAAATATAAAGACCTGGAAATTGAAATAGGAAAAATGTGGAAATTGAAAACAAGAGTTGTGCCAGTGATAGTAGGTGCACTTGGAATGATAAAAAATGGAACAAAACAACACATTGAAAGAATCCCTGGAAACCCCAGCTTAAGAGATATACAAAAAATTGTCTTATTAAGTACAGCCCACACACTAAGGAAATCTTTATCTATGTAATGCTGGAGATGATAGGGAAGATAGAAAAACATGAAATGGAGCCATAACAACATGCCACTACCTGCCTTAGGTCTCCCCGCAGACTTGGTTGGTAGTGAGACCAAAGCAGAAATCGAAATATGATGAAAAATGACATAATAATAATAATAATAATAATAATAATAATAAATAAAAAAATATATTATAATACAAAAAAATAAAATATAAAAAAATAATAAGTAAATAATAAATAAGTAAATAATAAAAAAATATAAAAAGAAAATTAATTTTAAAATGGAAAATATTCACCTTAGAATATGGTTAATAATTTTTTATAAAAAATATCGGTTAACATATATCCGGTATTTTAGTTTGTATTACGATATAATATTAATTTAATAGATATTAGAATATATGCGAGTTGAGAGTATATGAAAAACAGAAGAAAAAATATACAATATGAACCGAAATAAAAACAATTTAATCATACCAAAGGTCTATTTAAGTCAGGTAAAAAAAAAAAGTTTTCTTTCTTTTTTTTGTTTTTAACATGACTGGTATGCATAGAACTCTAAGACAATAACATTGTAGCCATAGTATATACATATCACTGGAAATAAGCAGTCTAGACTATAACTGAATGAATTGCCACTTTCCTGTTAAGCTAAAGAAATATGTTGTATTGAACACTTATTTTAAAAAGTAAATGCCTGAGAATTCAGGATTCTAAACCTGTTTGTTCTATTTCCTGGATATATGTATATTTTTGGGTTACCTTATATATATATATATATATATATATATATATATATATATATATATATATATAGGTAACCCAAAAAGTTCTGTCCGTCTTTAAAGGAAAAAAATAAAACGCTTCACAGTATGTGCAACCTTTATTTAGTCTTCGAAGTGATTGCCATTGGCATCCCGCACCTTCTGCCATCGTGTCTCCAGCTGTTCAATGCCCTTGCGGTAGAACTCGGGGTGTTTTGATGCCAAGAAGTCCGTGAGGGCTGTGCGCAAGTCTGCTTCATTGGTGAAGAATTTCTCACTAAGATGATGATCCAGGGAGTGAAAAAGGTGGTAATCGGATCGCGTAAGGTCAGGTGAATCAGGTGGATGGCATAACGTCTCCCAGCGAAGTTGCTGTATGGTATCCCTGACCACTCGCGCGACATGCGGCCTGGCGTTGTCATGGAGGAAAAGCACACCTTTGCGATTCACCAGTGCTGGCTCCTTCTGGCACAAGGTCTGTTGCGCACATTTCAATATCTGTGAGTATAGGTCTCCAGTGACCGTTTGGCCCGTTGTTAGCAATTCATAATGAATCACTTGACGACCTCTCCACCAAACACGAAGCATAATCTTGCGTGGGTACATAGGCGGTCTTGCGGTGTAAGGGACAGCATCCTGAGGAGACAACCAATGTCTGGGACGCTTGGGAGTTTCGTACAGAACCCATTTTTCATTATTTGTAAGCACTCGATTGAATAAGGATGCGGTACGGTGGCGAGAAAGCAGCGATACGCAGACTGTCATTCGTTGTCTCTTGTCGACCTCCAACAGCGTTTACGGAACCCACTTACTCAGTTTGTACGTCTTACGTAGGCGGTGCAGGTGAAATCTAATTGTTTCATCGGAAACATTGAACTGTCTTGCAAGTTCACCACACGTTAGACTACTATCCTCTTCAATGGCCGCCTTCAGGACTCCGTCATTCAAGACCTGTGGTCGTCCACTGCGAGGCTCATCAAGGAGAAACAAATCTCCCGACTTGAATTTTCGAAACCAACGCCTTGCATTACCTTCATCCACAGCACTGTCTTCAAACGCTTAACATATGCGGCGACTTGATGCAGCTGCTGATAAGCCCACGTTGAAGTCGTAAAGCAAACAGCTCCGAACGAGACTTCTAGACATTTCCATCCTTCTCACAGCTCTCCGGCTTATAACTAATGGCCAGGCACGGTGAACTTGTTTTTTTATAATGTCTGATGTTTCCACTTCCGGTTGTCCGAATTTGAAAGCAATTGCTACACGCATTTCGTATATATTTCAATTTCATTCAATGACTAATCAAAAAACGGACAGAACTTTTTTGGTTAAATTGTATATATATATATATATATATATATATATATATATGGTGGGGTTTACTGCTAAATTGTAATGTTGGTTAGTGCCACAATTGGTGTTTTTTAGTAGTTTAGTGGCGAAAAACATTTTAGGCAAGCAGATTTTTGTCATAAAGTGCTCGATAACAAGCAATGAATATACAGCCTTAATAGAATAATGTAGAGAAAGTTGTCACTTATCAGAGCGGTGTTATTTCAGTCATGCCGTCTTCGAAGTTTCGTGAGGGCATTGTTGTAATGTCTTCCCTCTTCAGGATCATTTGGTTTTTCTCTACTGATACCCCATAGTTATTTTGTATTCAGATGAAATTTTGTGTAATTTGATATCGGTGTGAGTTCGTGATTTTTTTTGTTGATGAAGGTTTTTTGCTGTTTCTTAAGGGGTGTAGGAGTTGCTAGTGGTTAATTGCTCTTTATTGTGTTTGCCACGTTATATATATATATATATATATATATATATATATATATATATATCATAAAATAAACAGAAGTTGTACTACAAATAGTTATACTTATTTTTAAGCTCTTGACTAAATTCTTTCCATTTCCTCCACTCTTTTTCTTTGCATCGTTGTCCTACTTTTTTTACGCACTTACGAAACAACAAAATACGTAAGAAGTAATCAGTTTCTTATATATATAAAAATATATAGAAGCATAATTTATTTCTCGACTTGCATATCTCACACAAATAAAATGTGTGTAAACTGCTTCTCGCTCTTTCTTTTATGAAAATACGTATTTAAGGTCGTACGCATGCACGGACACACCACCTCGACACACGAATGGAAGAACGTGTTGCCATACATTCCAACGCACTTCTCATTATCAGTTCGCAGTCGGAAGCATTCTCAAGGGATGTGACAGCCAGAAATAAATTTTCGGCAAACAAGAAGAAACGTTCCCACAATAAGCCCCCCCCACCAATGTTTTTTTTTCCCCCTGAGAGCGCTTTTTCAAGTACCTTCATTGTTCTGCAACGCTTATTGCTTTTTTTCATTGTTTTAAAAAGTGATGGTTAGAATTGTAATATATCCTAAACATATGATGAAAGTGAATCTATAAATTTTTCTTTCGTTTTTTTTTTATTGAAAATTGACAACAAAAACAGTTTTTACTATTCATTTGTTAGATATTTTACTTACGCTATTTATTATATCATTTATTAAAATGTTTGTCACAATATCAGCTAAATGGCAATGAAGTCAAACTTTATAAATAATAACGATTTCTTTACAGTTGGTTCACATATTTTGATAATTTAGTATATGTTTAAAAATTTATGAATAAAAATTATTTTTCGGTCTATTTCTTTACATATTGGCAAATAATTATATATATATATATATATATATATAAGCAAAATTAGGGCAGACATGTTATCTCATGGTGAATCGGGAGTAGAGGCATATTTCAGGCGAACCATCATCAGCACCCATCTTTATTTAACAAAGGATTTTACACAAATTTGTGTAAAATCTTTTGTTAAATAAAGACGGAAGCTGATGATGGTTCGCCTGAAATAGGCCTATACTCCCGATTCACCATGAGATAACATGTCTGCTCTAATTTTGCTTATATTTGCTGTGTATGTATTTATATGCATATATGTTTAGAGCTCTCTTAGAGAGTTATCCTACCACTGTATATACAAGATACTCCTTTGGATTCTTCTATACTCACACTGCATGCTGATATATATATATATATATATATATATATATATATATATATATATATATCCAGGTGAATAGAACCAACAGTTTTAGAATTCCGAGTACTCAGGCATTTATCTTTTTAAAAAAGTGTTCAATACAACATACACCGTAGAGCATAATATAATTAAATTTATTTTTATTTAAAATTAATTTAATTTGAATTGCAAACACGGAAATTTCTATGTTTCAATATTTTGCCTCATCATCTGGCAATGTTGACTCTTGTGCGAAAATGATTTACATTTGAATGTAGAAAAAATACTTGTTTTTATTAAACATTTAATATGGAGTGGGGAAGACTGAAAAAATTTAGATTTTATGTGTGTTTAATTTAACTAATTAATCAGAATAATGTTCAGCTTTAAAAATTAAAAATATAGGTTATATATTTGGAAAATACAGGGTTTCTTCTTCTACTTCTACCGAACGCCCGTAGCCCAGGGGTAGAGTCGCCGACTGACGCCATTTCGCTCGGGTTTCAATCCTGGGTTAAAAAGCAATCGGTGTCTAACCGAACTGATGAGCTGTGATACGGCGAAACAGAGCTATCTGCGGATGACAATATATATATATACTTCTGATGTAATATAACGGTCTGGCCCACCCAAGAAAGGCTGATACAAGCCGCGTTGTTTCCGGTCGGTGAAAAGTAACGGATGTCACTTTGACCCTATTTCCGGCAGATGCGGAAATAACTCAGAGGCAAACAGACAGGTGACTCTGAGAATTACGTAGGCATCGCGTGGGCGTCGCGTGATCAAGGCAAAGCCGGAAGAAACAAGTCCCGGTTTTGGAAGATATATAAAGACTGCGAAAACACGGATTCGCCAGTCAGTCAGTCTCGACAGGCAGTCTAGGCAGAGAGCCAGACCAGAGTAGAGGAGCAACAGATACGACGACACCCACCCCGTCACCCTGTCAACCTTAGAGGCGCTCTCTCACTCTCTGTTCACTAGGCCACACGGTCCATCGTTCATTAATAAAAATATCAGGTGATATATTTTTATATATATACGTGTTTGTTGTCTGTCGATATATAACACTGAGATGCGGTAGTATTTACACTGTTTGGACTGTTGTTTTCATCTTTTTGCCTTATTCACGACGTTTTGGCATTTGACAGATAATGTAATATCAAAGAAAGAAAGAAAGATAGAAAAAAGAAAGAAAGAAAACGATTACGATAGATAGATAGATAGATAGATAGATAGATAGATAGATAGATAGATAGATAGATAGATATGGTTTAACTGACAGAGACAGATACAGAGTGAGATAGTTGTATTGATATGGTGATTTTCTAAGCGTAGCTTAGATGTAACACAAGGCTGAAAGTATGGACAACCCAGTGAAGATCGATTTCACTATTCCGTCGTAATGGATGTAGCAAGGCATGCTTGATAACATTTACACAATGTGTATAAACAGAATTCAATAGCTAAATTAACAGAGAGATCGACATAGTCATAGATAGATAAATAGATATTCGAATGATGAATTTTAATATCTAAAATTATTATATGAATATAATTCAACACACACACACACGCACACACACACAGATATATATATATGAATAGAATAGCAGACGCACGCGCGCACACACACACACAAAGTATACATACATATCGAGAGAAAGAGAGACGGATCGATAGATAGATATATGCACAATGCTAGGTATGAATACATTTACATAGATAGATAGATAGATAGATAGATAGATAGATAGATAGATAGATAGATAGGTAGATCGTTTTGTATATAAACAATTTATGAAGACTCTTCAGTTATGTTCAGGCCGTAAAAGATAGATAGATAGATAGATAGATAGATAGATAGATAGATAGATAGATAGATAGATAGATAGATCGTTTAGTATATAAACAATTTATGAAGACTCTTCAGTTATGTTCAGGCCGTAATAGATAGATAGATAGATAGATAGATAGATAGATAAATAGATAGATAGATAGATAGATAGATCGTTTTGTATATAAACAATTTATGAAGACTCTTCAGTTATGTTCAGTCCTTAATAGATAGATAGATAGATAGATAGATAGATAGATAGATAGATAGATAGATAGATAGATATGAACTGATTGGCATAGATAGATAGATAGATAGATAGATAGATAGATAGATAGATAGTCATACAAATATATAGACAGAGACAGTGATACTGAAAGAGATAGATAGATAGATAGATAGATAGATAGATAGATAGATAGATAGATAGATAGTTTAGTATATAAACAATTTATGAAGACTCTTCAATTATGTTCACTCCGTAATAGATAGATAGCTAAGTAGATATGAACTGATTGGCATAGATAGATAGATAGACAGATAGATAGATATGAATGGAATCATAGATAAACAGATAGACATGAATAGAATATTTATGAACAGAATAAGTTAAGTCCCACGTCGATAGTACGACTCTAAATTTTGCTTTAAGCATTATGAATGGAATAAGATAGATAGATAGAACAGGGTATATGAATAGAATTAGATAGATAAATAGACAACTTAATAGAAATATCTAAAGATAAATACAGTTTCCGATGGGTAAATTGTCGCTAATTTATATTTTTAATTTCACGCTTGTGCATTGTTTGTTTTCATTTTGTCAACTGCTTAGTATAGTAAAGTCAGTTGGGCACCGTCTGTGATGCAATTCCCTGCGCCAGAAATTTGGAAACGGCATGATGTACTGCTTGGCATTCGCACCGGTAGCTCCAGTACCAACATTTAAGTGTGCTTGGGTATCTATCTGAGGACAGTGAAGAAAAAGTTGAATAAGGCTAATGGTGATTACGAAGGTGTTTGGCAGGATCACTAGTGATGGTGATGTTATGTCTCCATTAAACTGCCCACAGGGCCTCAGACACAACACGGACGCACACATAAAGCGCACTTATGAGGTAGTGCTGCCCTGGGTCAAGGAGGTGGCTGCTGGAAGATCCTATGTTTGGGAAAAAGGATTATGCACTATGTCACAGAAACAGGAGAACCCAGTCATGACTGTCAAACAATTTCTGGAATTACATTAACCCATACATGTGACCTTCTAAGTTTTCTGACTGCAACCCACTTGAATTTATGTGTGGGGCGTAGTAGATCGAGAGACCAACAAAACATCTAGTAACACCAAAGAAAAACAGAAAGCAAGGATTATGGCAGCATTCACCTATTTAAATGAGGAGATAGTCCAGTATTGTTGCAGGAGATTCAGAAGGCGTCTGAGAGCCGTAATTGAAGCAACTAACGATTTTATAAAATAAATTTTCTATTTAGTATTTCAAGATATTTTTGTCTAATTTGGTAAATATATCTGTAACAATAAGTTGTCAGTGTTATTTTCATTTTTACGTAATTTAGACGATAATTCATCCATCAATAAATGGATTAAAAATTGAAAAATGTTATTTATTAATTAAAAGTTTGAGGAAAAATTAGAATAAAATGCATTCTAAATTGAAATAAAAATAGTATAATTATACTCAAAGGTCCCTTTAAGTTAGATCTAAAATATAAAATGTTTTCTTTCTTTCTTTCTTTTCTTTCCCTTTTCTTTTTTGCTTTAGAAAATGTTAGGATATGAAGAAAGCTAGGAGAAGAATATTGTAACAATAATGTATACATCAACAGAAATAGGGTCTAGACAGGGGTTTTAAAAATTAAGTTAACACTTTGGTCGTTAAGATTGAAAGAAGAAATCATGTATTCCCCCAAACTATAAAATTTGTTTTCAAATTTAAAGTAAATTTTTATTATGATTAGTTAAATTGAACACACGCATAATTTTTTATTTCTTCTCATATCTATAAATATCAAAAGTATTGTTTCTTATATTTAAATAAAAATCATTTTCGCAACTATGATCTAACTTTGCCTGATGACGAGATAGAAATCTCGAAACATAGAAATTTACGTGTCACAATGTATTTTTAATTAAAACACAAATTTAATTCTATATATATATATATATAAGCAGTGGTTACTAATGGAAATATATTCCTCAGATATTTATTTTTAAAAAGTGGTCAATGCAAAAGTAGAGCATAAATATATTGTAATTATTGTTGTTGTTATTATTATTATTATTATTATTATTATTATTATTATTATTATTATTATTATAGCATCCTGCAACTGAATAGCTATGAAATTTCGATGTTAAAACACCATCATCAGACAGGTCAGACAGGCTTCCGAAACATTATAGCAATTCAGTTGCAGTATGCTATTATTATTATTATTATTATTATTATTATTATAAGAATTGTCATATATATATATATATATATATATATATATATAGATAGATAGATAGATAGATATGAGTAGAATAAAAGATATGACTAGAATGAGATAAATAGATAGACAGACAATAATAAAAAGAATGAGATTTATAGATTGTAATGGGATGTGATAGATAGATAGATAGATAGATAGATAGATAGATAGATAGATAGCTCTGTAAAGACTAAAACTCTCTATAAAGTGCTATAGATAAAACGGTGAGCAGATTGAGATAGATAAGTGACATGCTAAGATAGAGAGATAGCATCGGTAGGCCACAAGTTAATGCATCTGCTACTTATTTGCTTATATGAGCGCGCGTATTGTATGCAGTAACAATGACAGAAATAAACAACAACAAAAACAAAAACAAAAACAAAAAGAAAACAGATGCAAATAAATAATTTGGCACATTGATAAAATCAAATGTCTTTCCACGACTTGAGTTTATATCTATATTCGAACTTGCGCACCCCAGTACAAATATTTATAATCACAAGCTTGTAACTTTTTAAGCATTTAAACATCGTTCTGAACTCTCAGTGTTTTCTTTGAATACATTTCCAGAAGCGTGCGTTTTCTCTGTACGTTATAACTTGAAGGTCTTACGCTCTGTTGGAAAATGGGGTCAGGCAAATGATAGTGAAGAAGCACTTTTGTTAATAGGAAACCTTGTGCCTTTTTAAAGTAAAAATGGTTATTTGTGCACAGCCTCGATTATAATTAAGTAGATGCAACTATCTGTTGTTTGCCCAAAGAATGGCAGACCTTTCAGTTGTTTTAAAAAGAATGTCACTTTTTATTTGTTTAAATTGAATAATGTTGAAATTATTATCTTCTGTTTATCGAAAACCGTATATGACGATAAGAAGTGGCTCGTAAATTTTAATGCTTCCAGAACAAATCTGCAGACTAACAGAAATGATAAACGAAATCTACAACAACGGCAATGTACCTGAAAACCTAGGAAGATCAATATTTATAACACTATCTAAGAAGCCAGGTGCAAAGGAATGTAAGATCCATCGAACTATCAGCTTAATAAGCCACATAACAAAAGTAATCATCCGGGTTCTGATGAACAGAGAGCGCAGCAGAAGCAACCCAGAGCTCTTACCACCCCATCTTTCGCTCTTTGGGGTTGACTTGTGGACAGACAATTCCTCTGGTGCGATAGGTTAAATCGCAGGAATTTTTTCCTCTCCACTTCTACATTTTAGTTCGCATGTGTTGCCAATATTAAAAAGATGATTTTAATATTTTATTTTATTTTTCATTTGAACAATGTTATTATTCAGTTTCTTCCGTATTAATACACTGCCCCACTCCGTTCACACCCTCTCAGCTGATCTCAAGTGGAATGGCTGCATCGAATCAAAAGCTACATGTACTGGTAAAAACGTTGGGTCACTGTGTCGGACCTGGAAGATTTTCTCGTCGGAATCCACCCTGTACATTTTTAAATCTACCATTTTTTTTTAATCATTTCACCCCGAGCAAGGCAGAAATGCCACTGATGAGCTGGGGGCTACATAACTGTAAAAAGATTAATTAGAAAAGAGTGAGGAGTACAAACTAGTTAGAAAGGAGCAATAGAAAGCTGAGAATGCAGGTGCGATGACAGATACATAGGTGGAGAGAAAGGGAAGGATATACAGGGGTGGGGAGAGAGCTAGAGTCCAGTGGTTAATAGATGAGTATTGATATTACATTTAAATTTCTGGAGGTTGTAGCCGTCAGAAAAGCAAGAATATGGGAGCGAGTTCCACAGGCGGGAAGTGCGAGAGAAGAAGCTGAAGGAGTAGAATTGTCGTCTGCATTTGACTAACCTGACTGTGAATGGGTTGTCAGTTGTCAGTCTGGTTGCATGAGTAAACACCTGTTGAGGAGGCACCAGTGACTTAAGTTCGTCCGAGCAGAAGCCATGAAAGTATTTATAGAACAGACAAAGGGATACCACATTTCGACGGTGGGGAAGTGGCTGCAGTCGAGCCGCCAGATCAGTACCTATCACATTACAGACTCTCCTTTCGAGCCTGTCGAGAACACCGAGGAGAACGGCAGGGGCGCATGACCATAAATGGAAGCAGTACTCCATGCACGGACGGATGGTTGACTTGTATATATGCAGGATGGATTCAGGGGGAAAAACATCCTGGATCGGCATAGTGACCCAACATTCTTAGCAGTAGATTTAGCTATGGAATCAATATAGTGGTTCCATTTGAGGTCTGAGGAGAGGGTAAGGCAGAGGAGGCGTAGTGTGTTGCTCTCAGGGAGAATCGCTTGGTCCATGCTTATGGGAGGCAGGAGAGGTTG
The DNA here is from genome assembly GCA_037127315.1 of Ascarosepion bandense. NCBI lineage: Eukaryota > Metazoa > Mollusca > Cephalopoda > Sepiida > Sepiidae > Ascarosepion > Ascarosepion bandense. Next base: position 3,713,807 of record JBBBDQ010001018.1, on the reverse strand, counting down.
CTTGTGATGGTTGACAGACAACAGCTCGGTGTTAGACGCATTGAAGTTGACAAGCCACTTCTTGCCCCAATTCACCACAGAGTGTAGATCCCGTTCAATGTCAGCAGCGAGATTATGTCTGTCCGCCATGACAGGTTTCTTGCTGGTGAGGGAGTATATTGTGGTGTCGTCTGCGTAGATGCCTCCTTGGGAACTGATCTCATCTAGGAGGTCGTTGATGAAAATAAGGAAGAGCGTCGGGCCCAGGATAGAGTCCTGTGGGATACCAGCATTCGTGCTGTAGGATGAAGAGGCATGCCCATTCAAAATGACCTTTATTTTGCGGTTATTTAAAAAAGATGGGATTAGGTCAAGCAGGCGACCGGTAATACCGTAACCTCATAGCTTGCATAGGAGGCCAGAGTGCCAAACTCTGTCAAAAGCCTTGGAGATGTCCAGAGCAACCGCGCGATCCTCGTCAGACTCATCAAGGGCCTGGAGCATGTACTCTGTTACGGTTGTTAGCAAGTCGGCCGTTGACCTGGCAAAGCGGAAGCCGTATTGCCTGTCAGAGAAGAGTTTGTGGGCAGTAAGATGTTGGACTATTTCAGCATTGATTATGGCCTCGAATACTTTCCCGGATATCGGTAGAAGACTGATGGGGCGATAGTTGGATGGGTCCGAGGGTTCACCACAATTCTTAAATACAGGAATGACTGAAGAGAATTTCCAGCATGCAGGAAAGCAGGAAGCAGAAAGGCAGTAGTTAAATAGTTTAGAGAGGACAGGGGGAAGTTCATGAGCACACCTCTTAAGGACTATCACCGGGATTCCATCGTCTCCACTCGCCTTACGGGGGTCGAGTTTTGAGATTACTCGGGATACTACTGTATATAATATATACGTCGTGCAGTTTGGCCTCAGTTCTAATAGGGAAGTCGGGTGGGTGTACTCCAGATGAGTCAAATGTGGAGTTGGATGAGAATCTGCGGGCAAAGCATTCAGCTTTGTTCGCAGATGACGTGAGAACCTCAAATTCATGGATTAAAGGAGGTATTGAGGATTTCCTATTGTTCAGCACTCGTTTGCAAATCCTCCAATAGTCCTTGGAGCCAAATTTGCGGTCAGCTATGCACTGTCGCATTCTCTCAGCAAACAACCGTTTGTCGTCATTTAGGGTTTTGCACTCATTGCTAGCAGACGTGAACCAGCGCCTACTGTGATCAGATGACTGTCTCCGGAATAGACGGAAGTAATGGTTCCTGTGGGTAATGGCGGCTGATCAGGCAGGAGAGAACCTCGGAGAGGAATGAGGTTTTAGGCAATACTTCCTGGTGGGTATGAAGGCATCAATGCCAGCTTTCACCCATGACGAGACCTCAGTCATCAGATGATAGACCGAACACTTTTCCCCAAGGGACGTCGCAGAGGAAATCGCGAAAGGCATCCCAGTCAGCTTTTTGGCATAGGTAGGAGGTCCTACCTGAGGGGAGTGAGAGTGGAAAGAAATACTGATAGAGACTACAGCGTGGTCGGAGTTGCCGAGAGGGCAAAGCTGCGAGACTTGACAGACGTCAGGCGCAGAGGTGAAACATATATATATATATATTTGTTCGTGCTGTTGTCGTATCTGGTTTGGTGATCTTGCTATTCATCTTGGGGTTCTCGACAAAATCCACAGAAGGATCTGTAATGTAATCGATCCGGACTTGGCAGCCCACGTTCAATCAATTTCTCATGACCTGATGTAGCTATTCTCCGTCTTTTTTAAAAATATTTTCACGGTTTCTAATCTGACGAGCTACATTACCTGGTACCCCGCCATGAATTTAAACGTGCCACAAAATTGGCAACTGACATCAACTTTTATCGTCAAAATAGACAAATGTAGCCGTTTCTTCTACTCTATAAGTTTCTTTCTTCTCAATTCCCGCGTCTGGAACTCCTTTTCACCCCCTTCTCTGATAACTACAATCTCCAAAATTTTAAGTGCAACACCAATTTCCATCCTTCATCTCCTCGACTCGCATCTTTCTCTTATTCTTTCTTCGATATCCCCTGTACTTATTTTCCTCTTCCCTCTGCTCTCACTGAAACCCTGTGCGCACCAGTGGCAGTACTGTCTTATTCGAGGTGAGACGATTATATATATATTTTTTCTTCATGTGCCGTATCCCTTCAAAACGTAGGTTATCATGGACTTCCACAATCCTCTATGCTATTCACTTGCTCAAGCCAATCAAGTATATCCCCCCAAAAATAACTTGCTCAAGCCAATCAAGTATGCCTTGAGATGTTTTCCCCTGTCTCTCTTTCCCTCTATCCGTCCCGGGAGAATTAAGTTCTCTAATCCATCCTTCCTGAAACCTCAGCTGTCTCTTCCTGATGTTAAATATAAGTCTCCTTTTCGTTTGCATTCTCTCCAACACATTGACGTTGCTCACATGTTTGGTCCACGGTATCCTCAGCATCCTTGTGTAAAACTATATTTCCGCTGCCTCAAGCCTCTCCTTCATCTTTGAAGAGATCATCCGACATCAATGACACACAGAAGGACAGATATTACATAGCAGTCCAGCACTCATTTCTATGTTTCCAGTGAGATTTCCCTGTCTCTCAGTATTCTACTTAGCTTTTGAAATGCTTCATTTGCCATGCCACTGTTTCATAGTTAGCAATATAAAAACACACGAAGCCTCTCCTTCATCTTTGAAGAGATCATCCGACATCAATGACACACAGAAGGACAGATATTACATAGCAGTCCAGCACTCTTTTCTATGTTTCCAGTGAGATTTCCCTGTCTCTCAGTATTCTACTTAACATTTGAAATGCTTCATTTGCCATGCCACTGTTTCGTAGTTAGCAATATAAAAACACACGAAGCCTCTCCTTCATCTTTGAAGAGATCATCCGACATCAATGACACACAGAAGGACAGATATTACATAGTAGTCCAGCACTCTTTTCTATGTTTCCAGTGAGATTTCCCTGTCTCTCAGTATTCTACTTAGATTTTGAAATGCTTCATTTGCCATGCCACTGTTTCATACTTAGCAATATAAAAACACACGAAGCCTCTCCTTCATCTTTGAAGAGATCATCCGACATCAATGACACACAGAAGGACAGATATTACATAGCAGTCCAGCACTCATTTCTATGTTTCCAGTGAGATTTCCCTGTCTCTCAGTATTCTACTTAGCTTTTGAAATGCTTCATTTGCCATGCCACTGTTACGTAGTTAGCAATATAAAAACACACGAAGCCTCTCCTTCATCTTTGAAGAGATCATCCGACATCAATGACACACAGAAGGACAGATATTACATAGCAGTCCAGCACTCTTTTCTATGTTTCCAGTGAGATTTCCCTGTCTCTCAGTATTCTACTTAGCTTTTGAAATACTTCATTTGCCATGCCACTGTTTCGTAGTTAGCAATATAAAAACACACGAAGCCTCTCCTTCATCTTTGAAGAGATCATCCGACATCAATGACACACAGAAGGACAGATATTACATAGCAGTCCAGCACTCTTTTCTATGTTTCCAGTGAGATTTCCCTGTCTCTCAGTATTCTACCTACCTTTGAAATGCTTCATTTGCCATGCCACTGTTTCGTAGTTAGCAATATAAAAACACACGAAGCCTCTCCTTCATCCGACATCAATGACACACAGAAGGACAGATATTACATAGCAGTCCAGCACTTTTTTCTATGTTTCCAGTGAGATTTCCCTGTCTCTCAGTATTCTACTTAACATTTGAAATGCTTCATTTGCCATGCCACTGTTTCGTAGTTAGCAATATAAAAACACACGAAGCCTCTCCTTCATCTTTGAAGAGATCATCCGACATCAATGACACACAGAAGGACAGATATTACATAGTAGTCCAGCACTCTTTTCTATGTTTCCAGTGAGATTTCCCTGTCTCTCAGTATTCTACTTAGATTTTGAAATGCTTCATTTGCCATGCCACTGTTTCATACTTAGCAATATAAAAACACACGAAGCCTCTCCTTCATCTTTGAAGAGATCATCCGACATCAATGACACACAGAAGGACAGATATTACATAGCAGTCCAGCACTCTTTTCTATGTTTCCAGTGAGATTTCCCTGTCTCTCAGTATTCTACTTAGCTTTTGCAATGCTTCATTTGCCATGCCACTGTTTCGTAGTTAGCAATATAAAAACACACGAAGCCTCTCCATCTTTGAAGAGATCATCCGACATCAATGACACACAGAAGGACAGATATTACATAGCAGTCCAGCACTCATTTCTATGTTTCCAGTGAGATTTCCCTGTCTCTCAGTATTCTACTTAGCTTTTGAAATGCTTCATTTGCCATGCCACTGTTACGTAGTTAGCAATATAAAAACACACGAAGCCTCTCCTTCATCTTTGAAGAGATCATCCGACATCAATGACACACAGAAGGACAGATATTACATAGCAGTCCAGCACTCTTTTCTATGTTTCCAGTGAGATTTCCCTGTCTCTCAGTATTCTACTTAGCTTTTGAAATGCTTCATTTGCCATGCCACTGTTACGTAGTTAGCAATATAAAAACACACGAAGCCTCTCCTTCATCCGACATCAATGACACACAGAAGGACAGATATTACATAGCAGTCCAGCACTCTTTTCTATGTTTCCAGTGAGATTTCCCTGTCTCTCAGTATTCTACTTAGCTTTTGAAATACTTCATTTGCCATGCCACTGTTTCGTAGTTAGCAATATAAAAACACACGAAGCCTCTCCTTCATCTTTGAAGAGATCATCCGACATCAATGACACACAGAAGGACAGATATTACATAGCAGTCCAGCACTCATTTCTATGTTTCCAGTGAGATTTCCCTGTCTCTCAGTATTCTACTTAGCTTTTGAAATGCTTCATTTGCCATGCCACTGTTACGTAGTTAGCAATATAAAAACACACGAAGCCTCTCCTTCATCTTTGAAGAGATCATCCGACATCAATGACACACAGAAGGACAGATATTACATAGCAGTCCAGCACTCTTTTCTATGTTTCCAGTGAGATTTCCCTGTCTCTCAGTATTCTACTTAGCTTTTGAAATGCTTCATTTGCCATGTCACTGTTTCATACTTAGCAATATAAAAACACACGAAGAATTATTTTTGTATTGATTGCTTCTGAGCAAATATTAAGAAAATGCTCGGCGGCAATTTTAAATTGGTAAAGAAAACAGGTTGAGATAGATAAATATATAAGAAAATAGATAGAACATGGTGATATATATATATATATATATATATATATATATATATATATGATGGCTGGCCACTCGTATTCGAGGATACCCGTCTATCAGGGCAGCTAGCTAATCCCTATTGCAGACGGTTCTCAGTCACACTTGTTTAAAACCTACAGAGACCACCTGTGGTTTATACAGCAGCTAGGCTGAACGGACCTTAAATACAGTTTCTGGGAGAGAGGGCGTTATCCGGTCTAGAGAAATATCTGATCAAGGTCAAGACGGTCAATCCCTCGGTGACTTTGAGGTAGCACAACCACCGACGACTCCTCAAAGAAAACCGCCTGCCCCTTTTCTCTCCCACTTTTCTTTCACAGCTGCCGCTCGCTGGGATCAACACGCACAATATATATATATATATATATATATATATATATATATATATATATATATATATACTACGGACCATAAGTTTGGGACCACTTAGATTTATTCTCTAACAGAAAGAAATAACAAATTTGATGTCTTAGAAGAATAAATATAGATATATTTCATTGTTGCTCACAATTGTACAATAATTGAAACCAAAATTAGCATCGAGTAATTTCAAATTTAATTAAAGGTAATTTATATTTTCTTTTCATCAAAGAAACAACCACGAGCCTTTATTACTGCAGAGCAAATCCTTGGCATTCTTTCTAATAACTTATAAAAATAAGTGGGTGAAAGTGATTTCAAAGCATCCTGCAAGCACTTTTTTTAAAAATCGTATCACCCCGAGCAAGGCGGTAACGCTACTGGTGTGCAGGGGCTACATAAGAGTAAAAAGATTAAGTAGAAGAGAGTGAAGAGAAAGACGAACTAGTTAGAAAGGGGCAAGAGAAGGATGGGAATACAGATATGATGACAATTGCAAAGGTGGAGAGAAGGGAAAAGATATATAGGGTGGTGAAGAAAGAATTAGAGTCAAGTGGTTAAAAGGTGAGCATTGACATTGAATTTAAATTCCTGGAGGTTGTAGCAAGAATATGGAAGCGAGTTCCACAGGTGGGAATAAACAACATTTGTTCATTTTTAGGAAGTTCATTTCGAACTGTACGATCAATTTCATCCCTTATTCTCCTTCTTTAATAGTGGTTTCTTAACTGCTACACAGCCTTTAAGCCCAGCAGAATGAAGTAGTCTCTTAACAGTAGTAACAGATACTGGATGTTGCCGAGTAGAATTCCTTTCACTTGTTAATTCCGAAGTAGTTTTTCTCTTGCTAGATATGATCAAGTGCCTATCCTCTACAATAGATGTTACTCTGGACCTACCAGATCTTATTCTGTCAATATTTAACTCAGTTTCACGAAGTTGTTGAAGGCAATAATGCAGGCCATTTTTTGATAGGCTTAATGTTTTAGCGATAAGACGTTCAGAATATCTTTTAACCTGAGCTCTTTTTTCAATGCTAATCTGTTTCTTTCTTGCAATTTATACCGTAGTAATATGGTTTAAAAAAGTAAATTATACCGTAATTATAATATCTGAATAAATTTGAATTTTCGACAAAAACTTGATCACAATAAGAGGAGTCAAGTAGCAAACTGAGTAAATGTTTAATGTTTAAAAGAATACTATTTGTTTTACTTGACATATGCATAAGAATAACAAAAATACAATCTCTGCGAATTTGATTCTGCTAAAAATGAAATTTTATAGATTTTGTGAAAAAAAATTTGGGTGATCCCAAACTTATGGTCGGTAGTATATATATATATCTAATCTGTTTCTTTCTTGCAACTTGCAAATCTAACTTAGAGCCAACAGACCTAACTACGTTTCACCTAACGGCTCGTCAGGGCGAGTCGGCGATCCGTTAGGTGAAATCTAGGTAGGCCCGTTGGCCCTAAGTTAGAATTATTCTTATTTGTTTGCTCTACCGTTGTATTGAGCGCTTTAGTGTTAGGGTTCTCGTCTCGGGTTTTTTTCTTTCAACGAGTACTTTGACGTATGTTCAAGTACTTCGTTTGTTCTTTTTTTATTTCCCATTTTTTCCCCTCCGTGTTTATACTCGGTGGGTTTTTCGAAACTGAGGGCCTGGAAGTTTTTCCCACCTGAATCTATTCTGCACATATACAATTCTACCATCCGCCCGTGTATTGAATATTGCTGCCATATCTGGTCGGGTGCCCCTGCTGCTCTCCTTGGGCTTCTCGACAAAATACAAAGAAGGATCTGTAACGTGGTTGATACTGACTTGGCAGACCGACTGCAGCCGCTCTCTCACCGGCGTGATGTGGCTTCCCTGTGCCTCTTCTACAAGTACTTTCATGGCTTCTGCTCCGATGAGCTTAGTTCACTGGTGCCGCCTAAGCACGAATTTACACGAGATACTAGATTAGCAACTAGGTCCCACCCTTTTACAGTTAAACAAATAAGATGTAACCGTAAATTCTACTCCAACAGCTTCTTTTCTCGCGCTTCCCGCCTGTGGAACTCCCTTCCACAAGTCTGCTTTCCCGACAATTACAATCTCCAGGTGCTTAAATGTAGGGTCAATAGACACCTCCTATCACACTAACTCCCAATTATTCTCAGAACACTCTCATCTACCCAACCCTCATTCTCGGTATCCTTACCCGCCTATCACCCACCCTCTGACATTTCCTATATTTAATCATCCTTTCTCCACTCTATGTAGCCCCCTGCGCAGTAGTGGCAGTGACATGCCTTGCTCGGGGTGAAACGCTTATAAAAAAAAAAAATTAAGTTGAAGCCCTTTTTTATCCTTTCATCTTAAGTAAGGCAATAAATCAACAAAGACGCGAGGGCTTACTAGGATGAAAGAATCTGATAAAAAAAAATATTAAAAAAACAGGACAATAAAAGAACGGCTTCAGATAGATAAATTGAATGACGTTGTGTTTTAAGTTCTGAAGATCAAAGTTAATTGGAAAGCAAAAAGCCGCAAGAGAGTTCCACAAGCGAGAACTGAAGAAGAAACTGTTAGCATAGAACTTACGGTTCAATATAACACTTTCAACTGTAAAATGATGAAATCTAGATGCCAGTCAAGTACTACGCTTAAATTTGTAAAGGAGTACCAAAGATGTAACCTGATCAGAACAATTCTCATAAAAAATATTTATAGGAACGACACAGGGAGCTAAGTTAAGATGGTGAGAAATTAACTGATGTCGAGATGCTAGGCCAAATCCGATAACACAGCAAATTCTTATTTGGGCTATTTAAAAAGTCTTTAAATGCATAGCAAAAACACCAGACTAGTTATAACAGCAATGATGAATGATGGACCTACAGATTTGTAAGATAGATTCTGTGAACCAACTTTCCTCGCAGGAGATCTAAGTTTGGAACAATCGTTACGTTAACTCGAGAAAGTGCAATAAGTTTTTCTCCTGGGGGTTAGCATCAGCCATACCGATGGAAAGCAAAAACAAAAAATGATTCTCTTAGACCTAAACTTCTCTCGGTGGATTTCGGTTGCTGTCCAATGTAAATACGAATAAGAATACGGGAGTAAATCTTTTATGCATATTTTTTAAAATCATTTCTCCCCAAGCAAGACAGCCTGACCGCCACTGGTGCACAAAGGGATATCATAGAAAGAAAGTGATGAGAAAGAGAAACAGGTTATAAGGGGTGTCAGTTAGTAGGTAAGAGAAGGATGAGAATACTGGTGGGATGAAAGTGGAGTGGATGAAGAAAAGAACACGAGAGAAAGGATGCGAGTCAGTGAGATAGGAGGTGACTATTGATCTTACATTTAAATTCTTGGAGATTGAAGCTGTCGGGAAAGCAAGTAAACGGAATGAAATTCAACAGACGGGAAGTGAAAGAAAAGAAGCTAAGTTGAAGTTGCGATTACATTTTATTGGTTTCACTGTAAAAGTGTGGGGACTAGTTGCTAGTCTAGTAGCTCGTGTAAATTCGTATATTGGGGGCACCAGTGAGCTAAGTTCATCGGAGCAGAAGCCGTGAAAGTATTTGTAGAAAAGACATAGGGAAACCACATTACGCCGGTGAGAAAATGACTGCATCTGAGCCGCCCAGTCGGGATCGATCCCATTACAGATTCTCCGTTGGATTTTGTCAAGAAACTTGAGATGAATAGCAGGGGCATCTCAGTTTCCGATATCACTTCTTCGTTGGAGCCAAATCTCTTTTTCTGGAGCATTCTTTTGAGGTCTGCAAAAAGACAGAAATCGCTGTAACAACTTCCGATTTTAGGCGACCTGGGCGTTCAGCATCATTTGTGTCTGTACGACAGCGTTTAAAGTCAGTATACCACTTCTTAACCGTTGTTTCCGACGGAGCATCGTCCGAATAAGATTTATCGAGCCATTGCTTTGCTTGGACAGTATTTTTCCACCAGAAAGCAATGCTTTATCAACACACGAAATTAAGATTTTTCCCTTGTTTTGAAAAGTGGCAACAGTGGCTTCACTCAAATAATTGTAATTTGCAAACTAATCCGATTTGGCCCACATTCTCATCACCTGTCATTTGTAGGGTAGTACTCTATAAAAATTATATGGATTTTTTGTTAGTGGCATCATCTATATGTTACGCCCGGGACTTATTGAGTGATGTTTAGTGGAGTCCATTCATTCTCAGGCGAAACCACAGCCGATGGCCTTCGAACTTGAAGGCTCGCCTTGATCCAAGATACTTGACTGTTGATTCTACTGGGGAATCCTATCATCCTTTCAGTTTCAAAATCCATCCGCCTAGCGATGTCATGTCACCACCGCACTTGTATTTATAGCTATGGAAAATAGTTTATTACACTGTGATGTATAGCCGTCAATTCTATAAGAATGTTCATCCAGCTTTTGATAGTAAAGTGACCTGTTAGATTGACCCTCCTTGGCAGAAAAGATTGGTGGAGTGTGCCAGTTTAACGTGGGTAAACTGGTACCTGTAGCACTCGTAACCCCACATATATACATGCCAAAGAGTTGGAATATCAAGATATATTAAATAATGCATATATTATTTGGAATGAAAAGATACAGAATATGTCTTATCTTGTTATTTTATCAATGAGAAAATATTGATACAGTTCTATAATCAAAAGATTATATTACAGGAAAAGTTTTCCCGATAAAATGCATATTAAAATAAATAAACAAAATGTTCAAATTACGTTTGCTTGGGACCGTTGAGTGAATGGTATCCTGTGTTGCCATTTTTTCGTCTTTGGGAAACTCGTCTTATCTCTCGGAGTTTGGAATGAGAAATATAGGCTAATATGGCTTCTTGCTATCAGATGTCATTATAAAATTCTGATAAGCTATGCATATTGAAAGACATCATTATTGTGTTATATAGACAGATTAACGCACTTGTTTTTAAAAGTGGGAGATTCGACACCCATGTCATTATGCATTTATTTGCTAAGTTTAGTTTCAATCTTTCGGGTATTTTAGGGTTGTAACAAAAAAAAAAAAAAAAAAGGAAGAAAACTGGGTAAGAATGGGAAAAAGAAATTCGCAGAATAATTTTGAAAAGTTCACGTACTTTTTTTTACAATCATTTCACCTCAAGCAAGGCAGGACCGCCACTGGTGCGCAGGGGGTTACAATGAGAAAAAACAAACAAGGTACAGGGATATCGAAGAAAGGATAAGAGATGAATGGGAATCAAATAGATAAAAGATGGTAATTGGCGTTGCATTTAAACCTTTGAAGATTGTAGCTATCAGGGAAGCAAGCAAATAGAAGTTCATACGTGAAGTTCGATAAAAGAAACTATCAAAGTAGAAGAGGAATTACATTTAACTATTTCAAGGGTAAAGAGTGAGATCTTAATGCCAATCTCGTTGCACGAGTAAATACATGTGTTCGGAGAACCAGGGGGAAAAAGTTGGTTTATTTTCATAGAATAGCGGTCGCTGCCAAATCCTACTTAAAAAGAATATTTTTTTAATTGGATTTCACCCCATGCAACGCAGAAAAGCTACTAAGACACAAAGTGTTACTGGGTGTAAAATATTAGGAACAGAAACATTAGTATCTAGCAGTATAGCCCGGCGTTGCTCAGGTGTAATGAAAGCTTTAAAACTAATCCATGGTCCTGGAGCTCAGACTCTTTGGACGTTGGCACGAAAGACTAAAAATTTTCCAGTTAAAGCGAAACCGTAGACTGAAAGAAAAATGGATGGATGTAAGTCAAATTTTCATTTCCTGGTATTGATTTATATATATTATCGATTTTCTCTACTATTGTAAGAACTGCAACCTTGAAACTTCTGAATATCGTTTCTTATGTCTTTGTCTATGAGTGTATCAAATTTGATTAAAATCGGACCACTCCTTCTATAACCCTTTTTTTTCGATTATCGATTTTCGATATTTATCGGGGGTACTTCGACACAAATCCTAGTTAAGAACACTCGCAGACGCTTATAGTACAACTGTGTAAATTTTCAAGAAAATCGGTTCAGCTGTTTCGGAGTCTGTAGGTAACGGACACACACACACACACACACACACACACAGACACACACACAGAGACAAAGTTCCATTTATAAATAAGTTTAGCTAAGCGAGATGAGGAAAGAAAAATTAGGATGACAATAGATAACAATTGATACTGCATTTCTGACTGGAAAGCATTGAGTCAGAAATGAGTTTCCCAAGCGAGAAGTGTGAGAAAAGAATCTGTTAGCATAGAAAATACGGCTGCATCTAACCAGCTGTACTGTAAATTGCTGAAATCTCGACGATAGTCTAGTCAGTTAAGTGCCATACGTGAAACACGCTTGGGCGATCATGTCTCGAAAGAGACATGACTGACTGGGCAGAAGATTATCCCGCAGTAGGTTGCCATTGCTTTCTGCGGTAGACTGGTTGCCGGCAAGGCTATAGAACCCAATCTGTCCTGTTATTTAACCCATAACTGGAGGGAAGAGACGGATCAATACCTTTCCCAAGGGTATTTGCGCATAAGTGAATGCAAGGAATTCAACTAGAATTCGAACTCGGCTCCCCGATTTCTCGTTCCGAGCCGATATCTACTGGATAGTCTAGTACTGTGCTTAAATTCATAATGTCTAAGTATCAAAGCTAAGGGTTCATCCAAACATTTACCTAGAAAAGGTACAGAGAAGCAACCCTGCGGTGATGGAAAAGTGACTGAAGCCAAACCACCAGAAAAGGACCAATAATGATTCTTCTTCGGATTTTATAAAGGAGCTCGAAGGGGCACCGGATCATATGTGGTAGCAATATTCTAAACGTGGGTGAATTGTAGACAAAACAGGATTCTGGAGAGAAACGATGTCTCGCATGACACAGTGAACCGACATTCTTAACAGCTGACCTAACAATGGATTCAATATAGTCTTTCACTTCATTTCAGATAGGAAAGTTAGCCCGAGAAGGCGCAACGGGTCACTTTCATGGAGACGTGCAGCAAATTATTATTAAAAATCTTCATTGCGGTAAAAATTCATTAAGATAAACATATTAGATACATTATAAACATTTTCAAATTTTACTTAATTAATCAGGTAAATAAATATGAAAAAAATTTATAAACTTAGTTAAGTGCCAGACTTGATATACGCTTGGACAATCATGTCTCGAAAGAGATATGACTGACTGGACAGAATTTTTTCCCTCTGTAGACTGCCATTACTTTCTGCAGTAGACTGGTTACCAACCAAGGCTATAAAACTCAATCTGTCCTGATATATAACCCATACTTGGCGGAAGAAACTACGGGTTTTTAGACCTTTCCCAAGAGTATTCGTGCGTAAGTGAATGCAACGAATTCAAGTGAAATTCTAACTCGGCTCACAGATTTCTCATTCCGAGCCGATATCCATTGCACTAAAATGCACATCGAACTTTAAACTTAGTCTAAACTTAAAAGAAAACTGTGCTCTTTTATAGACCATTAAATAAATATTTCATTATTTACGAAGTATTAGCAAGATATGTTAAAATTTTCTTTCTTTCTTTCTTTTTTTCTTTCTTTCTCACTGAAACCAAGTAGCGTTTCTGATTTGTCTCTTCCGTTTTTCCATTCGATCAAAACGGTATAGATCGTGATTTACTATGTATTGGCAGGTGATGTAAAACCCTTCTTTTTTTCTTCTTATTGAAAGCAAGTAGCATCTCTGGTATGTCTTTTCCGTCTTTCCACGCAATGAAAAGAAAATAGGCCATTATATCCGATGTATTGTTAAAACGTTACGTACGTACGTGAACTCAAAACGGAGCATAATGAATTATAACATTCTAAGGCCTGACAAAAGTATTCTAAATGTTTTATTTGTAAGAATGAGCATTTTTATTTCAAAGGCAATCATTGATTTTTCTTAAAATATTTTTTTAAATTTACCAATGCCTACCATAATATCAGGTATTAACAGGAGAAAGTAAAATAAAATCTTGTATTATTACAATTCATAATCTTTTAAAAAATTTAATAAAATCCACTATTAATTAAAAGTTTAAAGGATCCTATAGCCTTGGTTGTCAACCGTCTACCGCAAAAAGACAGTCTACTACGGAAAAATCGTTTACCTTGTTACTCATGAATAGTAAGAGACATAATTACCCAAGAACGTATCGCGTATGGCATTCACTTGACAAATCGTTAGAGATTATATTGCAATCCTAAAAGGTTACTGCGTGAGTAATCATCAAAACAGAGGTTGGGAATAATAGTATATTCAACAAGTACAAGACTCGCACGCTGCATGAAGTAGATACAAACTTCCAGCCAGTTTTAATCACTCTTATCTAGTAGGTAGTTACCAACTTTCAGTCATGCGACACAAGGTCAATTAAAGTGGGTATTCCGAGTCCTTAAACTCAGCCAAAAATATCCCGTAGCCCCAGCTTAAAGCTGGGTCGGGCTCTACTTTATTCACTCCAGACGAGACTCTAAACTTCGGCGGTACTTCGTTTGGTTCCCTCTCTGCTCGGAAGCAGAGAGTTGAACAAGAGAGAGAGAGAGAGAGAGAGAGAGAGAGAGAGAGAGAGAGAGAGAGAGATTCACTCTCTTCTACTAGATATTTACCATCCTCCCACCAAGGTAGATGCGACACAAGGTCAATTAAAGTAGGGATTGTGAGCCCTTAAGCTTAGCCAAAAGTATCCCGTAGAACCAGCTTAAGGGTGGGTGGGGCTCTTATTTTTTTTCACCCTAAACGTGGCTCTATCCTTCAGCGGAGCTTCGTTTGGGTCCCTATTCGCTCGGAAGCACACACACACACAGAGAGAGAGAGAGAGAGAGAGAGAGAGAGAGAGAGAGAGTTTCGAACAGCACGATCGTTCTCTTCTACTACCTCTACTACAATAGGGTTCAGGTATTTAAAAGGATAAGAACATTCCATTCCTGTATAAGGGTAGGTATACAACAGATAAAAAGAATAGATTGATCCCTGTCTGATAGACAGAGATGAAAATAAAGCGTTACCCGATTCACATTTGGTGCTTGGTCTATGAATGCCGAATTTTACTTAATAAGAAAACGGCTACAATCACAAACTCTAAATTTAGCGAACCACTTCCGTACAGTTCCGTCGGCTAAAGCAACTTCACCGTACACATTACATATTGTTTGTTGCTTGCGAAGCATTTTTACCTTTACGACAAAAAAAAAAAAAGCATTAAGTATCAAAAATGCACCGTATAATCTTTCTTACAGTCACTTTCTCACCGGCGTAATGTAACTTCCCTGTATCTCTTCTACAAATACTCGAGCCACAAGATTAGCAACTAAGTCCCACCCTTTTACTGTGAAACCAATAAAATGTAAACGCAAATTATACTCCATCAGCTTCTTTTCTCGCACTTCCCGCCTGTACAATTCCCTTTCGTTTACTTGCTTCCCCGACAACTACAATCTCCAAGAATTTAAATATAAAGTCAATAGACATCTCCTATCTCACTAACTTGCATCCTCTCTCTCAGGCTCCTTTCTCCGTCCACTCCACTCTCATCAGTATTCTCACCCTTCTTTTACCCACTTCCTGATACCGCCTATAGCCTATCACTCTTTCTCATAACTTTCCTCCTATGTCACACCCCTGTAATGTGATTGATTCCTGTTTGGCAGCTCAGATATAGTCACTTTCTCCCCGGCGCAAAGTGGCTTCCCTGTGTCTCTTCTACAAATACTTTCACGGCTTCTGCTCCAATGAACTTAGCTCACTGGTGCCCCCCCACTATATACGAATTGACTCGAGCCACAAGATTAGCAACTAGGTTCCACCCTTTCCGTTCCTTTCCGTTTACTTGCTTCCCCGACAGCTACAATCTTTAAGAATTCAAATGTAAAGCCAATGGTCATCTCCTATCTCACTAACTTGCATCCTCTCCCTCATGCCCATTTCTCCATCCAATCCACACTCATCAGTATTCTCATTTTTTTTTACCCCCTATAACCTATCACTCTATCTCATAACTTTATTTCTATGTAACCCATTCACACCAGTAAACTGCCTTGATTGGAGCGATATGATTATAAAAAAAAATTCCATAGCGATGCAAAACTGACACGAATTAAGTAATTTTAAACTTTCTTTCTGAAGTTAGAATGGGCTTTAATCGGAATCGTAACATATTTAATCGGAATTCTAAGCATATTTTATCTATCGATGAATTTGACGTGATTGATAAAGATCAGAAACGTCGTAGGACCTAGAACAGAGCCTTGGGGGACTCCCGCGCTTGTATGAAAGGATGTGGCTGGAATCATGCCCGTTCAAATTTTTTTTTAATCATTTCACCCCGAGCAAGGCAGAAATGCCACTGATGTGCAGGGGGCTACATAACTGTAAGAAGATTAATTAGAAAAGAGTGGGGAGTACAAACTAGTTAGAAAGGAGCGATAGAAAGCTGAGAATGCAGGTGCGATGACAGATACATAGGCGGAGAGAAAGGGAAGGTTATACGGGGGTGGAGAGAGAGCTAGAGTCCAGTGGTTAATAGATGAGTATTGACTTTGCATTTAAATTTCTGGAGGTTGTAGCCGTTGGGAAAGCAAAAATACGGGAGTGAGTTACACAGGCGGGAAGTGCGAGAGAAGAAGCTGCAGGAGTAGAATTGTCGTCTGCATTTGGCTAACCTGACTGTGAATGGGTGGGACCCAGTTGCCAGTCTGGTTGCACGAGTAAACACCTGTTGAGGTGACTTAAGTGACTTAAGTTCGTCCGAGCAGAAGCCATGAAAATATTTATGAAACAGACAAAGGGAGGCCACATTTCGACGGTGGGAAAGTGGTTGCAGTCGAGCCGCCAGATCAGTACCTATCACATTACAGACTCTCCTTTGGAGCCTGTCAAGAACACTGAGGAGAACGGCAGGGGCGCCTGACCATAAATGGCAGCAGTACTCCATGCACGGACGGATGGTTGACTTGTATATATGCAGGATGGATTCAGGCGGAAAAAAACATCCTGGATCGACATAGTGACCCAACCTTCTTAGCAGTAGATTTTGCTATGGATTCAATATAGTGGTTCCATTTGAGGTCTGAGGACAGGGTAAGTCCGAGGAGGCGTAGTGTATTGCCCTCAGGGAGAATCGCTTGGTCCATGCTTATGGGAGGCAGGAGAGGTTGCTTGTGATGGTTGACAGACAACAGCTTGGTCTTAGACGCATTGAAGTTGACAAGCCACTTCTTGCCCCAATTCACCACAGAGTGTAGATCCCGTTCAATGTCAGCAGCGAGATTATGTCTGTCCGCCACGACAGGTTTCTTACTGGTGCGGGAGTATATTGTGGTGTCGTCTACGTAGATGCCTCCTTGGGAACTGATCTCATCTGGGAGGTCGTTGATGAAAATAAGGAAGAGCGTCGGGCCCAGGATAGAGCCCTGTGAGACATCAGGATGAAGAGGCATGCCCATTCAAAACGACCTTCATTTTGCGGTTATTTAAAAAAAGATTGGATTAGGTCAAGTAGGCGACCGGTAATACCGTTACCCCTAGCTTGCATAGGAGGCCAGAGTGCCAAACCTTTTCGAAAGCCTTGGAGTTGTCCAGAGAAACAGCGCGAGCCTCCTCAGACTCATCAAGGGCCTGTAGCATGTACTCCGTTACGGTTGTTAGCAGGTCGGCTGTCGACCTGGCAAAGCGGAAGCCATATTGCCTGTCAGAGAAGAGTTTGTGGGCAGTGAGATGATGAACTATTTCAGCATTGATTATGGCCTCGAATACTTTCCCGAATATCGGTAGAAGACTGATAGGACGATAGTTGTATGGGTCCGAGGGTTCACCACAATTCTTAAATACATGAACGACTGAGGAGAACTTCCAGCATGCAGGAAAGCAGGAAGCAGAAAGGCAGTAGTTAAATAGTTTAGAGGACAGGGGAAAGTTCATGAGCACACCTCTTAAGGACTATCACCGGGATTACATCGTCTTCACACGCCTTATAGGGGTCGAGTTTTGAGATTACTCGGGATACTACTGTCGGGGTAATGTATACGTCGTGCGGCTTGGCCTCAGTTCTAATAGGAAAGTCGGGTTGGTGTACTCCGGACGAGTCAAAGATGGAGTTGGATGAGAATCTGCGGGCAAAGCACTCAGCTTTGTCCACAGATGACGTGAGAACCTCAAATTCATGGATTAAAGGAGGTATTGAGGATTTCCTATTGTTCAGCACTCGTTTACAAATCCTCCAATAGTCCTTGGAGCCGAACTTGCGGTCAGCTATGTGCTGTCGCATTCTCTCAGCAAACAACTGTTTGGCGTCATTTAGGGTTCTCTTGCACTCATTACGAGCAGATATGAACCGGCGCCTATTGTGATCAGATGACTGTCTCCGGAATAGAACAATTTGATAGGAACGGTTAGATTTTAGTAAAACAACCGTCTTGTAATACCTTTGCCCCGGAGCTTGGGTAGAAGGCCAGCATGCCAAACCCTGTCAGACGTCTTCGAAATATCTGGAGCCACAGCTCGAGCTTCGCCGTTATTATCAAGAGCTTGGTGTTGATATTCAGTGATAGCTATTAGCATATTAACGATAGACCTGGCGAAGTGGAAGCCATATTTTTTGTCAGAAAGTAGGACATGAGAGGTGAGATGCTTAACCACTTCAGCTTTGATCAGAGTCTCGAACACCTTACCGAAAAGTGGTAAGAGACTATAGGGCAATTTTGGGTTCACTTTACAATTTTTTTTCACCGATTTTTATATCAAATCATACAATAATATCTCCTGTCAGTTTTAGCACAGACTTTTTCCCTCTTCCCAATCTATTGTACTGTACTTGTTTATTTAGTTAAAAGGGTCAGACTCAAAATATTGCCAGTTTCCGTTTTAGGTTTTCTAAGTAACGCGTAAAATTTTGCTGCGCGTCAAGTCTAATGGGTTTTCAATAGATATGACGTCGACTTGTCTGTGTAGTTAATCTGTTGGGGGCATTTCTGAATTGTTGAGTTCGTAAGTCGAGGCGTAGACCATGTAAGTGTGATCAGTTAGATGCGATTTAGATGAGAAACGTTTTGCTGAATAAGTGTTAATTTGTTCCGTACCTTCTGTCATGTACAGTTTTCATTTCTTTCTTTCTTTCTTTCTTTCTTTCTTTCTTTCTTTCTTTCTGTCTTTCTTTCTTGCTTGTTTTCGTTTCGTTTCCTTCTTTTTTCCTTTTTCCTTCTTTCTTTCTTTCTTTCTTTCTTTCTCGCTTGCTTGTTTTCGTTTTGTTTCCTTCTTTCTTTCTTTCTTTCTTTCTTTCTTTCTTTCTTTCTTTCTTGCTTGCTTGCTTGTTTGTGCTTCGTTTCATTTCCTTCTTTTTTCCCCTGTTTCTTTCTTTTTTAGCTTGTTTTCCTTTTCTTTCTTTCTTTCTTTTTTCTTTTTTTCTTTCTTTCTTGTTTTCGTTTCGTTTCCTTCTTTCTTTCTTAGCTTGTTTTCTTTCTTTCTTTCTTTCTTTCTTTCTTTTTGTCCCTTTTTCTTTCTTTTTTAGTTTGTTTTCTTTTTTTACTTTCTTTTGCTTTCTTTCTTTCTTTTTTTCTTTCTTGTTTGTTGGTTTGCTTGTTCGCGTTTTCTTTATATTTCTTTTTTTCTCTGTGTGTGTGCGTGTTTGTGTGTGTGTTGTTAAAGACACTTTGGTTTAATTAATTTTACTTAGCAACTTTTCCAACTTACGAATGATTTTTGTTAGACATGGAGGAAATCCGTCAGAAATTGTCCGAAGTTTATTTCGAAAGAAATAGGGTCCAAGCTTTCGACTTTCGTTATCATTAGATTAGGTAGAGGAAAATAGTAAGTATTATGACATAGACAAAGTGTTTTCTGGCAGTGCGTAATGTGTGCGTTTTTATTTTCATTTATATGCACCTGAAGACGTAAGCTTTTAAGTTAGAATTGTTTTCATTTATAGATACTTACTTTTACTTTATGAATAATGCATCAAGGATCATAAGTCAATTTTACGATTTGATTTTACTAGTATTTTAGTATTGTTTGTGAGTAGCAGTCTAATGTTATTATGGTACTTATGCTGCTTACTAATGTGTTGTCTGATGGTAATCTAGTTCGATAGGTAGCAGGTGAGTCGTTTTGTGTTTTTTTTTATTTATTTACAGATAAGCATTCTTTTTTTTTTTTTTTAATCATATCACCCCGCGCAAGGCGGTAACGCCACTGATGAGCAGGGGGCTACATAAGAGTAAAGAGATTGCAATAGAGAAAACCGGAAACAGCATCCTAAACAGGAAACAAGGGATGAGCCTCTTCACCTGTTCAATAGATGTGGGTGGAGTGTGAACCGGGCGATAGTTTAGTCTATATGAGTGTCTAAGTTTATTCATACACAATATTGTACTAATATAGGGATGTAGATATATTATTTTTCGTAACAAATTTGCTAGTTTTTAATCATTTTGTAGTAAATAATGAATCTGATGAATTGGATATACATTGTGGTGCAGTGGATATCGGATTGGAACAAGAAATCGGGGAGCTGAGTTCAAATTCCAGTTGAATTCATTGCATTCACTTACGCGCAAATACTCTTGGGAAAGGTATTAACCTGTCTCTTCCTTCCAGTTATGGGTTAAATAACAGGACAGATTTGGTTCTATAGCCTTGGCTGACAACCTACTGTGGGATAATCATCTTCCCAGTCAGTCATGTCTCTTTTGAGACATGATCGCCCAAGAGTGTTTCACTTATGACATTTAACTGACTGGCTGAATGAATCTGAATATTTTAAAATATATTTTATCTCAACTGTCTCTTTTTGTAATGAACTCAAAACTCTTTTGGGTCATGTCACTTGATCTAACCAACGTTTTTTTTTCACTGGGTCATGTGGCTTTGAGGACATCAGTGTATACATGTTTTGGACTTATTAATCTAATGTTTCAGTAAACCTTTTTTTTTACCAGAGCTCATATTGCAATCTTGGTGTTTGTAATTGTTTTTCTCTAGTACTCTGTATTACTGGTTCCCATGTTGTCTTAATTTCTATGCTTGGCCAGCTTAGGTGATATTAAAATCACATTGAGAAAACATAAAAACAGTGTTAAATCAACAAATATTTTTTTACAAGAACGATTTGGTACTACCAAACATTACATACACAAACACCACACAACCTTTAGAATTAAATAAAATGTAAAAGAACTAAGTTAAAGGTTAAAAACATCCTTTAGATAATTCTTAAATATCGTATGACAAATTTGTATACAAACTTATGCAGTACTAAATCTATACACGTCCACTGCTAACCTTTGAATAGTGTTTGACATGCGCGTATAAAACGTATCGCTTAATAAAACGCTACAACTGATAACGCTTTACGATAAACATAATTTTTGAGAGAAATTCGATTCGGCCCCAAAACAGTATGAAGTATCAAGGCTAAATTGAGTTAATTGTTTAAATAACTTGCAACGTATTCTGAGGCCCTCCTATGAAAACATTAGAACTGAAATAAAATCCTCCATCTTCATGTCTGTTGTGGCCAACGACACAAATTACAGCTGTAACAAAATTTTACTAAAGCAAGCATTATGAAAAAGGAAATTATACGCGCTGAAATATTTTTTTAACCATTTCCAAAATTGAATTCATTCAGATGATTGTTTCACAAACTGTTCCCTAAGGTGATCTTTCAATTCTGCCTGATCATGCTAGGGTACCCTTTGCGAAGAACATGGCATAAAATATGTTGAAACGCTTAAACAGATAATTGTCAAGCAGTATTTGGTAACGGATGAGGTCCTTTAAGAATGGTGGTGAAGATGCTGAAAAATTAAAAAGAATAAATGAATTCAACATATCGAGGATTTTATATACATTTATATAGATATGTTTTGGGGCTTCTTCCAGTATAGAAATTTTGTAACATATTTGAATTAATAAAGTTTTTGTTTTACTGATGAAGCGAGAATTTTCTCGCTGAAATGGCCATCTAACGAAATGAAATTTTAAAATTTTTGATTCGATATTAGAAATTAAAATGGCAGTATTGATCTTAGGAAGACAACAAAAGCTCAGCTCACTTGAAATTGTCTTAGATTAAAGCTAAAAAACGAATATAATGTTCTAGATTTTCATCCCAGCAAAAGAAAAAAAAAGTCTTGTGTCTTCCTTTGTCTGATGGAGAGGGTACTATTGCAGTAGTTTGTGAGTTCAAATATGACTCAAAGTGAATCGTCTGTTTGGTTTCCTGGTTTAACAGTTTAAACGATCTTTGATTTTGTTCATAATCGTTGTCATTTCTCTATCGACGACTCAGCATCACGAAATCATCTTTATTCACGTAGGATATTGCAAAAATCTGTCAGACGACACGCACAGAATTTCAAGTAGTGGGCGGAAGAAAGGAACGAGAAATGTTAAGAGCCTCACATGACGCATGCGCATGTAGAAGCAGGCAGCCATTTTTATGAGTAGACGTTGTTCTTCTGTATGATTTAATGACCCCGAACTGAAAATGAATACCATTCCCAATATAAAGTACCAACAGACGCATCCCTGTGCAGAGTTACATTTAAATCAACGCTTTAGTATGTCCATACGGATACACCAATCAATATATTAATGACCATTTTGACGCCGAGCGATTCAAAAGGCGCATATTCTCTGTCCCTGGGGGAAATAAACAAATGCTCAAGCGTGCATAATGCTTCATCTGCATGCAGAACTGGATTAATAACCGATTCCTTTGTAAGATCAATTTGTTTGTTTGTCTATGTCTTTCTTTGTAAGATCACTAATTCTTTTTTCTTTCTTTCTTTTGATTTTTCTTTTACTTTCTTTTTTCATTTCCTTTCTTTCTTTTTTGTTCTTACTTAATCGTGTTTTCTTTCTTTCTTTCTTTTTATTTTTTCTAAGAAGAATAATTATTTTTTCTTTATTTTTATTTTCATTTTTCTCATTTTCTTTCATTTTTATTATATCGCTTTTACTCTTTCATTCTTTCTTTTTTAAGTTTGTAATTTTTTCTTTTAATTTTCTTTCTTTCTAAGATGACTTACTTTTTAACACTTTTTAGTAAGATCAATCTTTCTTTTTTTTTTTAAACAACTAATTCCTTTTCTTTCTTTTACTTTTTCTTTTTCTTTCTGTCTTTCAGGGATCATTAATTCTTCTTCTCTCTTTCTGGTAATCTTTCATTTTCTTTCTTCCTTTCTTTTTTCCTTCTTTCTAAGGTTGCTTTTTATTTTCTTTCTTTCTTTTTTTCTTCCATTCTTTTTTTGTTTTATAAGTTCATTGATTCTTGTTCTTTCTTTCGTTCATTCGTCAGTTTTTTGTCGTTTTTATTTGTTTTCCTTCAATTAAGGATTCGTTTGTCGTTCTTTGTTACTTTCTGAGATAACAGTTTATTTTTCTTCATGTTATCTTTTTTACTTTCGTTTCTACAGACGAATACAAACATAATGACACATCCACATCATCAACTAGCCAAGCCAATGCACACACAGATTTGCAAGTAACATTTTTTGCCCTAGAAACACATATACCAAAATCTACATCACAACAGAGATATTGATCGTTTATTCTCTTGCTAACACTTTCATAGCCGTTTCAGAAATTTGGACCAGGCTTTTCTTTTATTATTTTTCTCTTTTCATTACATCTATCTATCTATCTATCTATCTATCTATCTATCTATCTATCTATCTATCTATCTATCTATCTATCTATCTATCTCAGTCTGTTCATATCTATCTATCTATCTATCTATCTATCTATCTATCTATCTATCTATCTATCTATCTATCTATCTCAGTCTGTTCATATCTATCTATCTATCTATCTATCTATCTATCTATCTATCTATCTATCTCAGTCTGTTCATATCTATCTATCTATCTATCTATCTATCTATCTATCTATCTATCTCAGTCTGTTCATATCTATCTATCTATCTATCTATCTATCTATCTATCTATCTATCTATCTCAGTCTGTTCATATCTATCTATCTATCTATCTATCTATCTATCTATCTATCTATCTATCTATCTATCTCAGTCTGTTCATATCTATCTATCTATCTATCTATCTATCTATCTATCTATCTATCTATCTCAGTCTGTTCATATCTATCTATCTATCTATCTATCTATCTATCTATCTATCTATCTATCTATCTATTCTATCTATCTATCTATCTATCTATCTATCTATCTATCTATCTATCTATCTATCTATCTATCTATCTATCTATCTAGCTTCGATATAGAGCGCTCTTTTCTGATAGATATAGCTTATTCTTATACACACACGCACACACATATTATTTGAAATTTGACGTCAATTTTTATCTATTACGGTAGTGATTTTTTCTTCTCCGAAATGAGGATGTAGGTTTGATTTCACTTGGGGAGCCCATTTTCATTATTGAGATTTTTCTAACCAATAGTAGGAATACACACTGTTTAACGTAAAAATACCAATGGAGCGTGTATTTCAAATACGGATAACCGCTATAATAACATTTGAATCAATAGAATGTTGGATTAAATTAAAAAATGAATCCACTAATTTTTGTTTACGCTTCGGATACGAAACAAGGCAGTTACGGTTTTCCTAGAAAAATATCTGGGTTGATCAGTCAGTCAGTTATGTGCCATACGTGATACACGCTTGCGCGATCATGTCTCGAAAGAGACATGGCTAATTGGGCAGAAGATTATTCTGCAGTAGTTTGCCATTACTTTCTGCAGTAGACTGGTTACCAACCAAGGCTATAGAATCCAATCTGTCCTGTTATTTAGCCCCTAACTGGAGGGAAGAAACGGATGAGGTGGATGAGTTATGAGCTGTGATACAGCGAAACAGATCTGTCTGCGGATGACTATAGTATTTCCGCTCTCACACCCTGATTGAGCACTCTGGAAGAGTGGGAGACTTTGTAAACAGTAGCTACCCCGGCATTTATGCACCGCTCATTCGATAATGAATTGGAGCATTCTAGCTATTGGGCGTGTTTATACGCGCAAAAAAGCCTGCCTTCTTCTACCGGACGCTCGTGGCCTAGGGGTAGAATCGCCGACTGACGCTGATTCGGTCGGGTTTTAATCCTGGGTTAGGAAGCGACCGCAGTCTAAGCCGTACTGATGAGCTGTAATACAGCGAAACTGATCTGTCTGCGGTTGACTATAGTATATATATATATATATATATATAGATTAATATTAAAACTCATCCAGCTAGAGGTCTCAGTGTAAATAGAATTATCTATTTACAAGACCTAAATATGTATGTTAAAAAAAAAAAAAACTTCGAAAATCGCATATGTCATATGATCATTTCTGCGAAGTAAACTCTTTTCCTCAGCGACTGTTTATTATGGAAAATTTCAAAAAGGAATTCATACACAGGAAGTTTACTTACAAGGAAGGTAAAAGAAAGAAAGGTGGGAGAGGGAGTTAAAATGAAATGAAAGGGAAGATTATTTTAGAAGATAGGCATCTAGACCTTGTTACTTTGTTATATATATATATATAAATGCTAGCAGTATAGCCAGGCGTTGCTCGGGTGTAATGAAATCTTTAAAACTAATCCATGGTCATGGAGCTCAGACTCTTTGGACGTTGGCACGAAACACTAAAATGCAATAGTTGTTTCCAGTTCGAGCGAAATCGTAGACTGAAAGAAAAATGAATGGATGTAAGTCAAATTTTGATTTCCTGGTATCGATATTAAATAAGATTTTTTTGTCGTAAATTGAATTTTTGAGGCTAAATAAGTCCTCTGAGTAAATGGTATCATGGTTGAGACTAAGAACTACAATTATACCTACTTAGAGCCAAACCCGAAGCAAAAACTAAAATAAAAGGGCTGAAAAAAATACAGGCAGATAAACAGACACACACACACACACACACACACACACATCTTGCCTTTTATATATATATATATATATATATATATATATATATATATATATTAACGATTTTCTGCACTATTGTAAGAACTGCAACCTTGAAACTTCTGAATATCGTTTCTTATGTTTTTGTCCCATGAGTGCATCCAAAATCAGACCACTCCTTCTATAACCCGATTTTTTCGATTATCGATTTTCGATATTTATCGGGGGTACCTCAATACAAAACCTAGCTAGGAACACTCGCAGACGCTTATTGTACAACTGTGTAAATTTTCAAGAAAATCGGTTCAGCCGTTTCCGAGTCTATAGGCAACGGAAACACACACACACACACACACACACACACACACACACACACACACACACAGTTCCATTTATAAATAAGTTTATATATATATATATATTGATGCATGTTTCAGAAAATAATATAGACAAGTTTTGTCTATTTTATGTAAATTGTTTTTTTATCGTCTGATATGAATTGTTTGATTTATTGTAATATGAACTGTTTAATATATTACAATGTAATTGTTTAATATATTGAAATATAATTGTCATCTTTAATAATGGCTTATGTAAGCCGAAAGCTCAGATAGGATTAAAAAAATATATGTATCAATATTGTGATTTTCTTTCTTCTTTCAGTGATAATGTTATCAAGCTTATCAGACGATATGAAAAGAATTTACATAAAATAAATAGACAAAACTTGTTTATATTATTTAATGAAACATGCATCAATGAGAAATGCTGCCTAAATACGCACATTATATATATATATATATATATATGAAATGAATTGTTTGAACATTATTTTTTATCGATACTCCTATTTAAGTACATATTCTGTTTTTAATTAAACAGTATTAAATCTTATATCTATCTTATGTCGAGCGGTCTAAGACGTTGCCAGATCAAACGGTATCTTTCCCTATGTAGATAGGGGTCGCAGGTTCGAGTTCTGCCGAATGACACACATTTTCCTAATAAAAATTTATCGTAAATAATCAGGCCGGTAGATATAAATATATAATACTGCTTAATTAAAAAACAGAATATCTACTTAAATACGAGTATCGATAAAAAATAATGTTCAAACAATTCATTTCAAATTGTCGGTTGTTTATAACCAAGTTTCGTTAAAGTTCGTTAATTTCCGTAATATATATATATATATATATATATATATATATACATATATATATATATATATATATAGGGTGGTTCGAAAGTAGGTAGAATAGATTAATGTATCGGTTATATTACAACTGCATTCATAAATATTATATGTAATTGTATATGTAATATCGAAATAAATCTTGTCATTTACTTTTCGCCTTTTTTGAACCACTGTCCACCTACTTTTGGACCACCCTATGCATATAATGCATGTACGTGCGGTGTGTGTGTGTGTGTGTGTGTGTATACAAAGACGAGAAAGAAAGAGAAATGCGAGGAGGCGTCCGTACATACATGCACACACACATGCACGAAACGCGTTCAAAGATACTTACAAACCCGTTTAGGCAAAACAAAGTAAAATAAAATAAAATAAAATAAAAATAGAGAGACGTGAGTGAAGGAAGGTTGGGACCCATCAACAACCAATTAGTGAATGTTTTCCCGTTTTGCCAAAAGCCTTGATCACGTGAGGAGCATCTTTTTTTTTTTTTTTTCGTTTTGCTTCTCGCCTCTATGGCGTCAAAGAGAACTTCTCAGGAGAATCTGAATGTCGACCGAAGTTAACGACTCTCTCAACAACTGAAATGACAGCTCTATTTTTTATTTTATCTCCGCCACAACACACCCGTAAATTACTATAGAAACCGACAATTATTCTTTTTGCACAATCAAAAAATCCCATTTAAATCTCGCAATTATACAGTTGGAGATTTGTTAAGTGTAGGTTAAACGTGACACAAGGCCGAAAATTTTAAATATCTAGTGAGGATCAAAATCACTTCTTCTTCTATGTACTGTGTCCCTTTAGTAAGTAGGCGATCATGGCCCTCCACATCTCTCTATCCCTAGTAGCACTGAACATGCTTTCTCCTGCTACCCCACCCAAACCCACTCTGTAATCCATTTACTCAAGCCCATCAAGTATGTTAGGCGTTGCTTTCACCTGTTTTTCTTTCTCTCTATGTAATTTTTTTTTTTTAATCATATCACCCCAAGCAAGGCGGTGACGCCACTGATGCGCATGGGGCTACTTAAGAGTAGAATGATTGGAAAAAAAGAAAGCCGGGAATCATATCGTAAGCAGGAAACAAGAAATGAGCCTCTTCACCTGTTCAAAAGACGTGGGTGGAGTGTGAACCGGGTGATAGTTAAGTCTATCTACTCCAATTGAGAACAAAAAAAAAGAGAAAAGAAAAAAAAGTGACAGAAAATTGGGAAAAATAAAAAAACGAAAAAGAAAAAGCCGGGAACCACATCGTAAACAGGAAACAAGGGATGAG
The DNA here is from genome assembly GCA_037127315.1 of Ascarosepion bandense. NCBI lineage: Eukaryota > Metazoa > Mollusca > Cephalopoda > Sepiida > Sepiidae > Ascarosepion > Ascarosepion bandense. The sequence goes on along the minus strand of JBBBDQ010001018.1, from coordinate 3,685,817 downwards.
CCTCTTCACCTGTTCAAAAGACGTGGGTGGAGTGTGAACCGGGCGATAGTTAAGTCTATCTACTCCAATTGAGAACAAAAAAAAGAGAGAAGAAAAAAAAGTGAAAGAAGATTGGGAAAAAGAAAAAAAAAAGAAAAAAGGAACAGCCGGGAAGCACATCGTAAACGGGAAACAAAGGATGAGCCTCTTCACCTGTTCAAAAGACGTGGGTGGAGTGTGAACTGGGCGATATTTAAGTCTATCTACTCCAATTGAGAACAAAAAAAGAGAAAAGAAAAAGTGAAAGGAAATTGGGAAAAATAAAAAAAGAAAAAGAAAAAGCCGGGAACCACATGCTAAACAGGAAACAAGGGATGTGCCTCTTCACCTGTTCAAAAGATGTGGGTGGAGTGTGAACCGGGCGATAGTTAAGTCTATCTACTCCAATTGAGAACAAAAAAGGAGAAAAGAAAAAAAAGTGAAAGAAGATTGGGAAAAAGAAAAGAAAAAACCGGGAACCACATCGTGAACAGGAAACAAGGGATGAGCCTCTTCACCTGTTCAAAAGACGTGGGTGGAGTGTGAACCGGGCGATGATTAAGTCTCTCTACTCCAATCGAGAACAAAAAAAAAAAGAGAGAAGAAAAGAAAGTGAAAGAAGATTTGGAAAACGAAAAAAAAAAAGGAAAAATGAAACAGCCGGGAAGCACATCGTAAACGGGAAACAAGTGATGAGCCTCTTCACCTGTTCAAAAGACGTGGGTGGAGTGTCAACCGGGCGATAGTTAAGTCTATCTACTCCACTTGTGAGTATCAGATCCTCCAAGCTCTTCTTCCTCATTACATGTCGTAGGAACTTCAGCTGTCATTTCCTGATGTTAAGTATTCTTTCCCTTTTCGTTTCCACCCTTTCCAAAACGTCATTGTTGCTCACATGTTCGGTCCATGGTATTCTCAGCATCCTTCTGTAGAACTACATTTCGGTTGCTTCAAATCTCGCTTTCATCTCTGAGAAGATTGTCAAACATTCACTGCCATATTGAAGAACAGATATTATATAACAATTCAGTAATCTCTTCTTTGTTTCCAGCGAAATTTTTCTGTCTTTATATAGTCTATTCAGCTTTTGGAATGCATCCTTACCCATGACAATTCGCTTTCGAACTCATTCGTAATTGATCTCGCTCAAGACCTTTTACAGGAACTAGTTAAAGTAAGCGGGTAGAATCACTTCTACAAGCATGTACGTACTTATACACATATCACCATGTACGCCCGTATGTACACATATATACGCACATACATTAGTACCGCACGTTAAACCTCTTTTTCCCGCGCTTCATTCAAAAATATATAAGCTGAGGTTCACACGTGTCTAGACCAGTTGGAATTTGTCTTTCGGAGCTAACATTCCGAATGACGTTAGTTCCTTTCCAACTCACATACTGCGCTAATTGCGTTTAGCAATTAGTTACACCAAAAATATTTCTCTCTCTCTTACAAGCATACTTCACTACATATATAATTATATTCAACTACTGATTAGTACGAACATCATATTTCCTTTTTTCAGGAACTCTTCCAGTATGAACATTGATACATTGTTCTCTGAGTTATTTTTATTATTAAGGTGGTGGATTTGACAACCAGTCTACTTTATAATGATGATTCCACTTTCAAATTACTACACGTCGTCCAGTCCACAAAAAGAAAACTAAATGCGTGATTATCAGTAAAAAGAGGAGCCGAAAATGTCAATTACAAGTTGGGAATAATAAAATCAAACAAATGCGAAAATTTAAATACCTTGAAAGTGTTCTAACATAAGAAGGAAAGTGCGATACGGAGATCTAAAAGCGAATTGGCATGGCCAAGAATGCATCCCAGAAACTGAGTAAAGTATAAAGAGACAGGAAAATTTTGCTTGAAGCAAAGAAGAGAGTGCTGGATTGTTATATTATGTAATCTCTTGACAAAGGAAAGACTTACAACAACCGAATCGTGTTTCTACAGAAGGATGCTGATTATGACATTGACAGAACACGTGAGCAACGACGAAGTTTTGAAGAGTATAGACTCAATCGTGTTTCTACAGAAGGATGCTGAGGATGACATGGACAGAACACGTGAGCAACTACGAAGTTTTGAAGAGTATAGACTCAATCGTGTTTCTACAAAAGGATTAAAAGAAAAATATTTGAGAAGTGTTCTAACAGAGAACAGAGAACGGAAAGTGAAAGTGCGATATGGAGATCCGAAAGGCTATTGGCATGGCCAAGAATGCATTCCAGAAACTGACTAGAGTATTAAGAGACAGAAAGGTTTTTTCGCTATAAACAAAGAAGAGAGTATTGGATTGTTATGCGATGTCTGTGCTTCAGCATGGAAGCAAATGCTGGACGATCTCATCAAAGATGAAGGAAAGACTTGAAGCAACCGAAATGTGGTTTTACAGAAGGATGTTTGAGGATACCATGGACAGTACACGTTAACAACGACGAGGTTTTGGAGAGGATGGACACGAGAAGGAAATTGATGCTTAACATCAGGTAAAGAAAGCTGAAGTTTTTGGGACATGAAGTAAGGAAGAAAGGCTTGGAGAACCAGATGCTCACGTGACGGATAGAAGGGTAGAGAGACAAGAGAAGTTAACGCATGACATACTTGATAGGCATGAGCCAATAAATAATAGAACGAGTATTGAGTGGGACAGCAGAAGAAGGGTAAGAGCGACAAGGGATAGAGAGATGTGGAAGGCCATGATCGCAACGTCTTGAAGGGATACAACATATAGAAAAAGAAGAAAGTAGGCTCGTTAACAGTTGCACCAGGTCGAAGTATGTGGACAAATGCGTAGATGAACGGATAAATACGCAAAGAAATGAAAATGAAAACAGGAAAGCATTAAGAACAACAAGAAAACATCAAGAATTACCTTTTTTATAACGTTGATATTTAGCTCATACTAGCAGTATAGCCCGGCGTTGCTCGGGTGTAATGAAAGCTTTAAAACTAATCCATGGTCCTGGAGCTCAGACTCTTTGGACGTTGGCACGAAACACTAAAAAGCAATAGTTGTTTCCAGTTAAAGCGAAACCGTAGACTGAAAGAAAAATTAATGGATGTAAGTCAAATTTTGATTTCCTGGTATCGATATCAAATAAGTTTTTTTAAACTGAATTTTGAAGGCTAAATTAGTCCTCTGAGTAAATGGTATCATGAATGAGACTAAGAACTACAATTATGCCTACTTAGAGCCAAACCCGATGTAAAAACTAAAATAAAAAGGCTGAAAAAATACAGACATACACGCAGATAAACAGGCACGCACACAAACATCTTGCCTTTTATATATATATATATATTATCGAGTTTCTGCACTATTGTAAGAACTGCAACCTTGAAACTTCTGAATATCATTTTTTATGTCTTTGTCTATGAGTTTATCAAATTTAATTAAAATCGGGCCACTCCTTCTATAACCCGATTTTTTCGATTATCGATTTTCGATATTTATCGGGGATGCCTCGACACAAAACCTAGCTAAGAACACTCGCAGACGCTTATAGTACAACTGTGTTAATTTCCAAGAAAATGGGTTCAGCCGTTTCTGAGTCTATAGGTAACGGACACACACACACACACACACACACACACACACACACACACACACACACACACACACACACACACACACAGAGACAAAGTTCCATTTATAAATAAGTTTAGATTTTTGGTAATGCTTAAATGTGATAGTCAAATGCATAGATGAACGGATAAATATAAAATACGTAAAAAAATGCAGTGAAAATTGGAATTTATTAAGAACAACCAGAAAACATTAATAATTGCCTTTTTTATAGCGTTGATATTTATTTAGCTCATATTTTTGATAATACTTAAATAAATGTGCTTGCAAAAGACATAACGAAACAAAAATAAATTTTTAATCCAACGATGAAAGGCGATGGCTTTGTTAGTGAGGCCCTTCAAGAAAAAACAGTGACGTGGTCCTTCTTGCTCACAAACATCAAGGCCATCACTGATGATGTGAATTAGCTGAGTAACATTGTGGATACATCGGTAATGCGGATAGCCATTCAAATCAACTGCATACTGGTTTGTTAATACTGTCGGTATAGAAATAATAGAATGAGAATGTCAACATTTGGCGCATGTCGCGTAACATCACGTTAGGGCATCTTTCACATGTTATTAAATTGGTCAGTCAGTTAACGTCCATACGTGATACACAGATGGGCAATTAGGTATCGAAAGAGACATGACTGACTGGGTTGTGAATTTTCCCGCAGCAGGTTGCTTTTACTTTCTGCGGTAGACTGGTTGCTGACCAAGACTATAGAACCCAATCTGTCCTGCTATTTAACCCGTGGCTAGAAGGAGAAGCGATTAATTAATACATTTTCCATTTTGCGATTACATTGCAGTTGCTCTTTGGATTTTGTCAGGAACCCCGAGATAAATAGCAGGAGCTCGCGACCTGATATAGCAACAATATTCATCGCACAAATAAGTGGTAGATTTATTGATGTGCAAGATGGACTCTGGCAAGAAAAGCATTCTGATCAGACACAGTGACCCAACCTTCCTAGCAGTAGATGCAGCTGTAGATTCGATGTAGTCGTTCCACTTCAGGTTGGTTGAAAAAGTGAAACTAAAGGAAAAACATGAAGCAGCTGAAATGTGGTTCTATAGAAGGATGCTGCGGATATGATGGACCGAGCATGTGAGCAATGACGAGGTTTTGCAAAGGATGGAAACGAAAAGGAAATTAATACTGAACATCAGGAAGAGACAGCTAAAGCCCCTGGAACATGCAATGAGGAAGGAGGGCTTGGAGAAACTGATACTATCAGGCCAGATTTAGGGTAAAAAGAGACAAAGGAATGCAGCGGATAACATATTTGAAGAAGCTGATCAGGTGGATGTCGGAACGAGGGTTGCATGGTTCAACAGGAGAAAGCGTGCTAGGAGCCACCAGAGACAGGGAGATGTGGAAAGCCATGGTCGCCTACGTCCTGGAAAGAAAAGGCACATAGAAGAAGAAGAAGAAGAAGAAGAAGAAGAAGAAGAAGAAAGAGGCACAGTGTGTTATTTATATTCGACTGTTTGCTCAGAATTTGAGAAGTTGGTTCGTCTGAGAATTCTTTCATACAATCCTTGCATTATTTTTATAATTTTAAGCAGAAATTTTCTAATTTATTTTATTTTTCATTTATGTATCAGATTTCTCCTCTCTGATGTCGAATTTACTTTTTTGCCATTCATATTTATTTTCATTTGCTTAGAGAAAAGAAAAGAAGTACAAAAACGAGAAATTAGAATCACGCAAAAACGTACAGATAAATATTTTGACGCTAGATTTTCTTTATTCAAAACCTTTGGCACACAGACAAAGGAAATCCAACGTAAAATCTCCAAGAAATGAAAAGGTGAATGACTGAAGATTTTAGAAAAATATAAAAGATATTAAAGTTTAATGAGTAATCGTTGACGTCATGTTTTACCGATTCGCTTATCAATATCTCAATCTGAACATGTAGATGCCTTTTCAAACATAACTTCGGATGGCAGACTGTTTTGTGGATGATAATAAATATTATGGGAGATATGAAAGCTCCACTCTTTCCAGTAATATTTGCATTAGTTCATGACCACAGACAGTTCCTTTTTTACGCCGAGTTTGTTTAAACTGAAGATGTCTTCTAGTTTTGTATTCAAAAATGTATTGCTGGTAATAATTTTTTTCCTTCAAAAATGTATTATTGTAATAATATTTTTTTCATTAAAAAATGAATTATGGTAAATTTTTTGTTTATTCAAAACTATATTGTTCGTAATATTTTTTCTTCAAAAATGTATATTTTTCTATGAAAGTCTATTTTTATGTATATATTTCTAGAAAGGCCTATTTTGATACTTTCATAGAATTTTAACCCTAGTTTGTTGGGGGTTGATTATTTGCCCATAGCTGGGACCCTAACAGGTGCTACCACCCAGAGTCAGGGCGGATCTGGGAACAACAGAAATTAAGAGGTGGTTCTATGCTCCTCACAACCTCCCAATTAGAGGTCTTGCTGCCGGATACAGTTTACCGTCATATCCTGGATCATTTTTACGCCGAATCTAAAATGTGCACAGAATTAAAAAAACCTGGAGCCAAAATTTATTTTCAAAATTTTTATGTCAGATTAGCTTAATCGTCAAAATATTTTCTCAACTGTCAGAAATATTTCTTTGTTAATTAAGAATAAAGATCCCCACCACCAACCCTGAGTAACAGACAAAAAATGTAACACTTCATACTACCTGTCACTCCAATTATTGGACGGGAGTCATTTATATAAACATTTAATTAATCCTGAATTTTTAAGAAATGTTAATTAATACATAATTTTTTTTTTAGAAATCTACTATTAATACCGATTTTTTAAATTTCAATTTCTATAATTAAAACCTGATTTTCTTTTAGAAACCTACAATAATGAACTATTAATTTTATCTTCATAATTACTTTCTTTTTAGAAACGTATAATTAATATTGGATTTTTGGAAGCATTTAACCTTCATGCCCTAAAAAATGCGGTGTGTCAAAAGTACGTATTTTCCTATGACACCGCTATAAATTTAACTACCTTCACTCCCTCGGTAATAATTTTCCTATGACACGGCGATTATTTTAACTATTTTCACTTCTTGGTTATAAGTTTCCCATGACACAGCAATTATTTAAGCTACCTTCACCCCACTCGGTAATATTTAAAATCTATGATTGGAATTGTAATAAAACCTAAACATATGGAAGTGAATTTATACATTGACTTTGTTCGTTGGGCACGAATTTTGTTGGAATTTTGGTGTAATGGTTAACAATCTTGTCTTGCTATTCTCATCTGTTTCCTACTCATTTTCTGACTCCCCTGTAACTTGATCCTCTCTCTCATTACTCACTTCTTATGCAACCCCCTGCACACCAGTAGCAGTTCTTCCTTGCTTGGGGTGAAATGATAAAAACAATCTTTACAGCTGAGTAGTGAGTTCGATCCTCAGTAGATACCCCATACATTCGGCCTTGTGCCACATCTAAGCAGCGCTTAGAAAATCAATTTGGGCACCTCGACGTGGTGTAACGGTTAGCATGCTTGTCTTGCTTGAACAATTACGACTGAGTAGTGAGTTCGTTCCTCACTGGGCACCCCATACTTTCAGCCTTGTGACACATCTAAGCTATATTGACTTTGTTCTTAAGAATTCACAACACAGACAATAATATCTATTTATTTATTCAGTCAGTCAGTTAAGTGCCATACCTGATAGACGCTTGGGCGATCATGTCTCGAAAGAGACATGACTGACTGATCAGGCGATTATCCCGCAGTAGGTTGCCATTACTTTCTGCGGTAGACTACTTGCCAGCCAAGGCTGTAGAACCCAATCTGTCCTGTTATTTAACCCATAACTGGAGGGAAGAAACGGATTAATACCTTTCCGAAATGAATGCAAGGAATTTAACTGGAATTCGAACCCGGCTCCCCGATTTCTCGTTCCGAACCGATATCCACTGCATCACAACTCAAAATTGCTTATTTATACAATTTATTAGATTTTTATTGGAATGTTCGAGAAACGGCTAATTGCTAATCGACTCGAACTTTATTAAATGATAAATATTAAGGATTTAATTATAAGCGGTACCTAGAGTTTAATAATTTAGTAAAAACTTGTAAATTTATAACTTTCTATTTATTTCCTTATATGTTGTTCTTGTGGTGCAGTGGATATCGGCTCAGAACGGGAAATCGGATAGCCGAGTTCAAATTTCGTTGCATTCACTTACGTGCAAATAACCTTAGGAAAGGTATTAATCCTTCTCTTTCCTTCAGCTGTGGGTTAAATAATAGGACAGATTAGGTTATATATCATTGGTTGGCAACCAGTATACCACAGAAAGTAATGGCAACCCACTGTAGGAAAATCTTCTTCCCAGTCAGTCATGTCTCTTTGGAGACATGATCCTCTAAGCGTGTATCATACATAGCGTCTAACTGACTGACTGAAATGATAAATATTGCTTTAACTTAGTTTATTTTTTTAATCGTATCACCCCGAGCAAGGCGGTAACGCCACTGGTGTGCACGGGGCTACGTAATAGTGAAAAGATTGGAAAAGAAAAAGCTGGAATCCACATCATAAACAGGGAACAAGGGATGATCCTCTTAACCTGTTAAAGATGGAGTGTGAACCGGGCGATAGATAGATCTATCTACTCCAATTGATAAAAAAAAAAAAACCAAAAAAAAACAAAGTGAGAAGATTGGAAAAGAGAAAGCCGGAAACCACATCCTAAACAGGGAACAAGGGATGAGCCTCTTAACCTGTTCAATAGACGTGGGTGAAGTGTGAACCAGGCGATAGATAGATCTATCTACTCCAATTAAAAAAAAAAACAAAAACAAAAATAAAAAAGAAAGTGAGATGATTGGAAAAGAGAAAGCCGGAAACCACATCCTAAACAGGGAACAAGGGATGAGCCTCTTAACCTGTTCAATAGACATGGGTGGAGTGTGAACCAGGCGATAGATAGATCTAAAAAAAAAAAAACAAAAAAAAAAACACGGTAGTGGATTACTAAGTCCAGTCAAGAGATTTCTGCTAAAATAAAAAAAAAATTAAAGAAAACCAATTAAACATGAAAAGCTTAAAATTTAAAATTAGGCAGAAAAAAAAAAAGACTTACTTTAAGAATATTTCAAACAAAACAGATTCCCAACTCGACACGAGGGACTTTAAATTTTGGTCGCACCAAAATGGCCAGTGAGAGTCCCAAGATATCAAATTACGGCTGGGAAAAGGACAATTTTATGATATTTTAGAATATTGTAAACAGAATTATTATCAAATGTTGAATTGCTGTGTTGTAGTTTTTTCTCTCCTGCCTCACATAAGCATTAACCAAGCGAGTCTCCCTGAGAGCAACACACTGCGCCTCCTCAGCCTTACCCTCTCTTCCTATCTCAAGTGGAACCACTACATTGAGTCAATAGCTAAATCCACTGCTAGGAAGGTTGGGACACTGTGTCGGCCCAGGATCTTTTTTCCTCCTGAATTCATCCTGCATATATACAAATCAACCATTCGTCCGTGCATAGAGTACTGCTGTCATATATGGTCAGGCGCTCCTGCTGTTCATCTCAGTGTTCTTGACAGGCTCTAAAAAGAGATTCAGTAATGTGATAGGTATCGACCTGGCGGCTCGACTCCAGCCACTTCCACACCGACGGGATGTGGCTTCTCTCTGTCTGTTCTATAAATACTTGCATGGCTTCTGCTCCAATGAACTTAAGTCATTGGTGCCTTTGCAACAGGTGTTTACTCGTGCAACCAGACTGGAAACTGGGTCTCACCCATTCATAGTTAGAACAACCAAATGCAGACGAAAATTCTACTCCTGCATCTTCCTTTCTCGCACTTTCTGCCTATGGATCTCGCTGCTATATTCTTGCTTTCCTGACAGCTTTACTCTTATGTAGCCCCCTGAACATCAGTGGCGTTACCGCCTTGCTCGGGGTGATAGGATAAAAAAAAATTCCCGATCCATTTTAATCAGATCTCGTATTTAGGCAGCAAGTATTCACCGGACATGGTTAATTAAAAAGAAACGATATGGTCAGTTTGTTTAGTTACTTTATTCTATCTTTCAAATTTACGGACGTGTTGAAATAACTATTGCTTTTTAGTCTTTCGTGCCAACGTCCAAAGAATCTGAGCTCCAGGACCATGGATTAGTTTTAAAGCTTTCATTACACCCGAGCAACGCCGGGCTATACTGCTAGTTTATATTAAAATAAAAGCTTCAAAAAAATGTTTTCATTTTTAAAAAATTATTTTAAACCTTAGGTATCGTTTATCGAATTTGTTTAATTCGCGTGCGCACAAATACACTTGAGAAAGGTATTAATCCATCACTTCTCCCTCCATTTATGGGTTGAAGGGGCAGGACAGTTTGGATCCTATAGCTTTGGTTGGTAGCCGGTTTACAGCAGAAAGTAATGGCAACCTACTGCGAGAAAAAACACTGCCCAGTCAGTCATGTATTTTCCGAAACCTGATCGGCCAAGCGTATATCACGTATGGCTCTTAACTGACTGATTTGACAGCACGTGGAAGATGCCTTAACGTGATGTTGCGCAGCATGCGACAAATAATAACATTCTCATTTATTGAGAAAATTATTTTAAAATAAAAATCTTCCAAAACTAAAATTAATAATTTAGACAGTAATAAATGTAATTGTAGAAACCCTATAGAGTGTCCTCTGGAAAACAGGTACCTTACAGAATCCATAGTTTATCAATGTACTATTTCTTCTACGGAAAATCCTAGTAATATTAAAGATTTTTGTTGATAGCACTAAGAATTCGCTGAAAAAAAATATTTTATCAGAACATCTTTTCATTTAATAATAATAAGTACAGAAATAGAACATCCCTATCGAAATATTTTTGGTATCTAAAAGAAACAAAAAGACTCTTACAGTAAAATGGAAAATTAAAAAAAAAGCTAGAATATGTAAATCTTTAAGCAACCCATGTCTCTTGTGTCTGTATGAAAAACTATATATTATTAAAATTCTGAAAAAATATCCATTAAACAGATGTAATGAAATAAATGTCATATGTCAACATTGTAAAGTGTTCACCTTAGAATATGGTGAAAAGTCGTCATAAAAGGATATCCATTAACTTACATATATCCGATAATTTGTTTTGTAAATTAAATAATATTAATTAAATAAATATTTTATTTTTTACAAATTAAGCGTTTAGGAAAAAACGAGGAAAAATGAACTCTGAATCGAAATAGAAATAGTATAATCATACTAACAGGTTCTTTTAAGTTAGATAAAAAATTTAAAATATTTTCTTTCTTTCTTTTTTGTTTTTAAAAAATACTGGGATACAGAGAAAACTAAGACAATAATCTTGTAACAATAATGGATACATAGAACCAGACGAGAACAGTCTAGAGGATGGCGCAATTGACTGAAACTTTCTTGTTAAGAGTGAAAGAATTGTATTCCCCAAACATATAACCTATATTTTCAAAATTTAAAAGTTTGAACTTCATTCTGATTAGTTAAATTAAATGCAAACATGATTTCTCTGTCTCCCCACCACCATCCTTATCAACTCTTTAAATAACAAGCGTATTGTTTTATGAATTCAAATATAAATAATTTTCTCAACAATAAGTCAACATTGCCTGATGACGAGGTAAAACCTCGAAACAGAAAGTTTCATGTCGCAACGTAAATTAAATTAATTTTAAATAAAAAACAATGTTAATTATATATATATATATATATATATATATATATAGAGAGAGAGAGAGAGAGAGAGAGAGCAAGAGCGAGAGAGAGAGAGGTGGGGTACGTAATAAAAAAGGGGAACTGAATGTACTTAAGAAATAGATATGTATGTTTTTTCACTTTATGAAACTGAGTTGGATTCAAATAGTTATGAGGAGAGAATATATTTTATATAAAATGTCAAATATTTGTGCATTTTTTTTTTGACGAGTTGAATGGATTTGAAGGTTTCTCACAAGACTGCAACATAAACTCTTATCTTGCTCTGTACGAATTGGGGAGTGCTCGGCACTGAATCGACGAATAGCATGAAGATATCTGGTAATTATTTCTTCTGTATGCACCAAACGTGGGCAAAGTAGAGTCGCCCCCTGCTTTGCATACATTTTCTGAGCCAATTTGTCCCGGGCCTATGATGTCCTCGACCAGACAACAAAGCCACGTATCTCTGACGAGATCAATACAGAGTACTCTCAACGAACAATTATCTCTCTCTCTCTCTCTCTCTCTCTCTCTCTCACACACACACACACACACACACACACAGAGAAAATTATGCGTGCTTATGTAGTATTACAAAACTTACTAATTTTCTCTACGCTCCCTGATAATGACTTAAGAATGTCGAAACCTTGAACCATATTTCTTGTAATTTTCTTCCAAAATGAACTTTGGAAAATTTCTGGCGGAATTTCTTTTTAGTCTGTGAAGAATGGTTTGTAATTTGGCAAAGTCGACTATAAAAATTATTCAACACAAAATATTTCTCATTTTTAACAAGATATACAGTTGCATATTTGGACAGCGACTCCTTTTTTATTTGGTTGAACAAGACTGACAAGGTATTTAGTTTCGTTTTTTATAATGATTTTCTTTTTGCTTAATGAATGCAAAATTGGTCAAACGTGTGTGGGTTTCGTGCGCTTTCGACTAAACTGTTAGCTATTTTCAAAGATTATTTTTGTTATATCACAATAATAAATGGCGTGCAGGTACTGTTGTAGGTGGCATAAAAGTTACTGAAATCAGATAGATTCTCAATTTCCAAATACTACAGTATATTGTGGCTATGTTCATAATTAACATTATTAAGTGGTGGTTTCTTTCTTTTTTTATTAAAAGGCTTTAATTGCATTTAAACGAATTCAGAGATACTTAACAAATCTGTGTTCTTGACGAGGATTTTGCATATTACAGTTACTCTGGTTCTAGGCTTGTTTAAATGTGTCCTTATTGAGCTATGGTCGGAGAGATGTAGAACCAGTCGTACTGACACGCAGTATTGCCAATATAATTATTTGTTTTTTTTTTAATCGGGAAAGAAGTTACTAATGGGCAATCTAAATCAATGAATGAAGTTTCTCTGGTATAGTTTTAATTTTACCTGTTAGATGTTATTTCGGATAATAAGGTTAGACGTGTTTTTATTTTTTTTTATTTTTATAATAGATGCTAATATTTTTGCTTGTTCAGCAACAGTAATACATTTTTTTTATAATACATTAAATTTATTTTTATAATGCATTTTTCTAACGTTTTATAAAGTGAATTTTTCCTATTTTAAATTTCTGTGCAGCTCGATCAGATGTATTCAATGAAACGTGTATTAAAGGGGATTGATGCATAGATACATGGTTATATATTGATGTTGGTACAATTTCTATGTTAGTGTTGAGCTCTTGTCAGGGAGATGCAGAGTTAGTCGTCGTGACAGATGGGTAGTTTCATATCTAGCATAATAACTTCTGGGTTTGGCTACTGGCGTTTGTTTACATTGTGTATATATATATATATAACATACTAAAATCTGCCTTCTCCACCGTGGGCCTATAGCTTAGATATAGAGTTTCCGACTGATGTCATATCGGTCGGATGTTAATCCTGTCTAACCGTACCGATGAGCTGCGAAACAGGAATGTCTGCCGATAACTATTTACGTTCTGATGTCAAATCGGTCGGGTGTCAATCCTGGCTGGAAGCAATCAGATGTCTAAACGTAACCGATGAGCTTATACAGCAAAACAGGAATGTCAATCTCTGCAGATGACTACGCTCTGATGTCAAATCGGTTGGGTTTCAATCTTGGCTGAAAGCAATCGGATGTCTAATATGAGCTCATATCGCTCATTCAGTAAAAATGAATTTGAGCACACTAGCTATTGGGCGCGTAATATGATATGCGCTAAAAAGACTGCCTTCTTCCACCGAACGCCCCGTGGCCCAGGGGTAGAGTCGCCGACTGATGCCGGATCGGTCGGGTTTCGAGCCTGGGTTGTGTAGCAATCGGAGTCTCACCGTACTGATGAGCTGTGATACAGCGAAACAGATCTGTCTGCGGATGACAATATATATATATATATATATATATATATATATATATATAAAATAGTCTAACCGTATATTATATTTACGTGAATTAATAAATATATCTATGAGGGTAGACACATGGATAATATTGTTATTCAGGTGTTAATAAAACAGTGTTAAACGTAGTATAAGCCAAGCTATTTTATATATATTAATAAATACACATTTCCTACGTCAATGGAACGACACGGAGTTTTATGCGTTATGCAATCATCAGGTACATGTTACAAAATGCAGTTTATAATATATATATATATATATATATATATATATATTAGAACATGTACAAATTATTGTTTATATATATCCACTACAAATTGTACATTTTGTTTCGACATTGAACTTTCAATGTCTCATCAGGTGGTGCGATCCACACTACATTGACATTGGAAGTCCAATGTTGAAAAAATGTACAATTTGTAGTGGATATATATAAAAAAAATTTGTACATGTTCTAAAATATAATTTATAATAAATATTCACAGCTCTATATTATATATCGAACACTGTTTTAAATTAATGTTTTGGACATTGTAAATTTTTCTTCGTTCCTTATTCACTCGGATATATATATTTACACACACACACACACACACACACAAATATATATATATATATATTGTATACGTGTGTTTTCGTATACATGTGAGCATTCGTATGTTTATATATAAAAGAGATGAAACTGCAAGAAAAAACAGATATATACTCGCGAGAAAACGCTTGTAAGTAAATAACAATAGGTATTAATTTATTCCTACATGGATAATTAGTTGTGGTAAACCTCTTTATTGCTATCATCAGCATCGGAATGACAAGTAACAGCAACACTCATGCCAGGAAGCTGCATCAGTATGACGGACGATCAACTTGACATGCGATAATTTGAATTTGATGAAGACTTGAAGTGATTTTCATTTTGTGTATTTCTTTGCACCCTTCGATGGAATATGTGAATAATGGCTGAAATAAAGACAAACACGAATAAAACTTGCTGACGGGTCATTAAATGTTGATCAATTAAAAGCATCGGTTGTGTTTATTTTACGGGATATCAGATTTTTTTCGTGGGTATTGATAAACAATATAAAGACAGACATAGGCTTGGTCTGTTTGAGAGTAAAAATTGTGGACATAAGTTTGGCTTGCATCAGGAGAATGTAAAAGCTACGTCAGTTGTAAAAGCTACGTCAGTTTTGATTTGTACGAGAGCAAAAAGAGTAGACATAGGATTGGTTTGTAGGAGAATTAAAGCGTTATACATTCGTTAAGTTTATCTTTTTCTTCTTCTATATACCTTCTCCTTTCAGGACGTAGGCGATTATGGCTTTCAACGTCTCCCTATCCCTGGTGGCTCTTAGCACGCTTCCACCTGTTGCACCACTAATCACCCGTTCTGACATCCACCTGCTCAGGTCTTTCAAATATGCTATTTGTTGTTTTCCCCTGTCTTTCCTTCCCTCCATCTGGCCTGTTAGTATCAGGTTCTCTAAGGCCTCCTTCCTCATTGCATGTCCCAGGAACTTTAGCTGTCTTTTCCTGATGCTCAGTATTAATTTCCTTTTGTGTTTCCATTCTGCTCACGTGCTTGAACCATGATATCCCCAACATCCTTCTGTAGAACCACATTTCAGGTGCTTCAGGTCTTATCTTCATAATTGTTGATATTGTCTAACATTCACTGCCGTATTGAAGAACTGACATCACATAGCATTCCAGTACTCTTTTCTTTGTTTCTAGCGAAATTTTCCTGTCTCTTAATACTCTACTCAGCTTCTGGAACGCGCCCATGCCAGTTCGCCTTCAGATCTCTCTGTCGCGCTTTCTGTCTTCTGTGAGAACACTTCCCAGATATGTAAATTTTTGAGAGTCAAAAAAATAGACAAAGATTTGGTTTGGAAGTGAATCAAAAAGTTACACAGTTTTGGTTTACCTGAAAATCAAAAGCGAGACATAAGTTTAATTTACACGTGATCCAAAAGGTGGACACAAGTGTTTTGCACGAAAATTAAAATAGGTGAAAGTAGGCCTGTTGTGCAGCGCGTTCAGAAAGGTAGATATATGTCTGGTTTGCAAGAGAGTCAGAAATGTAAACATTGGTACAGTTTACAGGTGCCCATATTTTTGAGGGGAAAGGGCTTTTACTACTATACATGGTGATGCAGTCGTTGTAAACATTACCCACCACCGATAGGGCAAATGTTTTTTTTTTTGAACACGCATTTAAGCTTTATCTAATTTGACTCATGTAAGATCTTTGCAGGTGCTTGGTGCATTCGTGATTATTTTCAAAATTTCATTTTCTTTTTTCTTTCTAAGAATAATTTTGGCAAAAAGTTCTTTTTTTCTCTTACATAAATGATTTAGTAGATTAATTCGGGAAACTAAAAATACATTTTTATTAATGGAAATTACATTTTTTTCCATCTTTTTATAATTTCATTTACGAGCCATAAGATGTTTTTATTTCATTTTATCAAATTGATATTTTGTTAAGTCCTTACAGTTATTAGATATTAACATATGACTCTTTAAAGTTATAACTTTTTCTTTTTTTTACAGTTATTGCATTAATATGTAGTGGCTAAAACGTTCGCTTTAGGACCATGAGACCCGGGTTCGAATTTCTCTACGTTTGTCTTTTAAAGTAATATTACCTTGAGGTAGCGTTTTTTGCTTCTTTTTTTTTGTGTGTGTGTGTCTTCACATTTAGAACCCGCCATGTAATGTTCACAGCGGCAAAACATCCCTATTCCCTTCATTAAAAAGCGAGTTCCACTCAGACAGCTTCTCCTACAAAATTATTATTTGGTGAAACAAACTCCCGAGGGAATGCTTCCATGACAACTACAATCTAGGTCTTGTTAAGTCAAGGGCCAACCTATATCTATCCTACTCTCATGATACTATTTTACTTACCTCTTCTCTCATCCTTAATCTTTACATTTATAACACGACCCGTGGCTGGTTCCAGTCAACCTTCCATACCTTTGGTCGATTCCGCCCACTCTTGTTGATCTTGGACCGGCCAAAGTAAGATCGTTTGTTATCACTCGACCATTTAGCACAGACACGCGAGGGAATGGTATATAATGAAAACCATACTTAAGACTGAAACGCAACGGTGTGTGTGTGTATATATATATATATATATATATATATATATATATATATATATATATATAATAGATACAAGATTACAAGCAAATCAAAGCTAAGCGATGCAAGCAAATATCAGTTGGCTGGCATTTCAGTAGCACGCTAATATTCATAATATCACTACGGGACGGTGGTTTGCTCAATTTGCAGCTCGCCGAATTCAGACTGACCGTCTGTTGCAATATCTCTGGTTATTTCAGCTTGACCGTATCATTCCATCGCTAGTCCCCATCTCTGTTAATTTTGTTTTCCATCCCACTTTTATTAAAAAGGCACAAAGCCGAGGCGTTGAAGGCGGGCAGGAGATTTCTATTTCCACCTCCCTATATATGACTTACCATCTCGACATGTATGTAATACCATTTAACCATTTCGAGTAAGTCTTCGATGGAAGATAAGAAAACTCATTTTCTGCTATCATCAGCCTGTTTCTACCAACCGTCCTGACAGTAATCAGAAAGTCCTCAGATCGTTGAACACTTGGGATTGCCAGGTGCTGTAAGCGTCTATTTTGGATGTGCGTTGTGGTGCAGTGGATATCGGCTCAGAACGAGAAATCGGGGAGCCAAGTTCGAATTCTCGCTGAATCCATTGCATTCACTTACGCAAAAATACCCTTGGGAAAGGCATTAATCCGTCTCTTCCCTCCAGCTATGGGTTAAATAGCAAGACAGATTGGGTTCTATAACCTTGGCTGGCAACCAGTCTGCCGCAGAAAGCAATGGTAATCTACTGAGGGATAATCTTCTGCCCTTTCAGTGATGTCTCTTTCGAGACATGATCGCCCAAGCGTGTTTCACGTATGGCTCTTAACTGACTTACTAGACTGGCATCAAGGTTCCGCCCTTTTACCGTTGAAATAGTTAAATGTAACCTCCTCTTCTACTCGAAGAGTTTATTTTCTTGCATTTCACAGATGTAAAAATTCTCTACATTAACTTTTTTCACTAATAGCTACAATCTCCAAAACTTTAAATGCAACATCAATTGCCATCTTCCAGCTTCTTGAATTCCGTTCATCTTTAATCCTTTCTTCCATACCCTCTGTATACACTCTTTTTTCTTCCCCGATAGCTACAATCTCCAAAAATTTAAATGCAACGTCAATTGCCATCTTCCAACTTCTTGAATTCCGTTCATCTTTAATCCTTTCTTCCATACCCTCTGTATCCAGTCTTTCTCTTCCCTGATAGCTACAATCTCCAAAAATTTAAATGCAACGTCAATTGCCATCTTCCAACTTCTTGAATTTCGTTCATCTTTAATCCTTTCGTACATATCCTCTATATCCAGTCTTTTCTCTTCCCTGATAGCTACAATCTCCAAAAATCTAAATGCAACGTCAATTGCCATCTTCCAACTTCTTGAATTTCGTTCATCTTTAATCCTTTCTTCCATACCCTCTGTATACACTCTTTTTTCTTCCCCGATAGCTACAATCTCCAAAAATGTAAATGCAACGTCAATTGCCATCTTCCAACTTCTTAAATTCCGTTCATCTTTAATCCTTTCTTCCATACTCTGTGTATCCAGTCTTTTTTCTTCCCCGATAGCTACAATCTCCAAAAATTTAAATGCAACGTCAATTGCCATCTTCCAACTTCTTGAATTTCGTTCATCTTTAATCCTTTCTTCCATACCCTCTGTATACACTCTTTTTTCTTCCCCGATAGCTACAATCTCCAAAAATTTAAATGCAACGTCAATTGCCATCTTCCAACTTCTTGAATTCTGTTCATCTTTAATCCTTTCGTACATATCCTCTATATCCAGTCTTTTCTCTTCCCCGATAGCTACAATCTCCAAAAATTTAAATGCAACGTCAATTGCCATCTTCCAACTTCTTGAATTCCGTTCATCTTTAATCCTTTCTTCCATACCCTCTGTATCCAGTCTTTCTCTTCCCTGATAGCTACAATCTCCAAAAATTTAAATGCAACGTCAATTGCCATCTTCCAACTTCTTGAATTTCGTTCATCTTTAATCCTTTCGTACATATCCTCTATATCCAGTCTTTTCTCTTCCCTGATAGCTACAATCTCCAAAAATCTAAATGCAACGTCAATTGCCATCTTCCAACTTCTTGAATTTCGTTCATCTTTAATCCTTTCTTCCATACCCTCTGTATACACTCTTTTTTCTTCCCCGATAGCTACAATCTCCAAAAATGTAAATGCAACGTCAATTGCCATCTTCCAACTTCTTAAATTCCGTTCATCTTTAATCCTTTCTTCCATACCCTCTGTATACACTCTTTTCTCTTCCCTGATAGCTGCAATCTCCAAAAATTTAAATACAACGTCAATTGCCATCTTCCAAATTCTTGAATTCCGTTCATCTTTCATCCTTTCTTTCATACCCTCTGTATCCAGTCTTTTTTCTTCCCCGATAGCTACAATCTCCAAAAATTTAAATACAACGTCAATTGCCATCTTCCAACTTCTTGAATTCCGTTCATCTTTAATACTTTCTTCCATACTCTCTGTATCCAGTCTTTTTTCTTCCCCGATAGCTACGATCTCCAAAAATTTAAATGCAACGTCAATTGCCATCTGCCAACTTCTTGAATTCCGTTCATCTTTAATCCTTTCTTTCATACCCTCTGTATACACTCTTTTCTCTTCCCTGATAGCTGCAATCTCCAAAAATTTAAATGCAACGGCAACTGCCATCTTCCAACTTCTTGAATTCCGTTCATCTTTAATCCTTTCTTCCATACTCTCTGTATCCACTCTTTTCTCTTCCCTGATAGCTACAATCTCCAAAAATTTAAATGCAACATCAATTGCCATCTTCCAACTTCTTGAATATTTTATCTTTTCTTCAATACCAACTGTACCCAGTCTATCATCACTGTAAACCCTAACACACTCGTGGTGGTCTTGCCTTACTTGGGGTGAAATGATTAAAAAAAAAAGAAAAAAAAAAGAACGCACGGTGTTACTGGGAGAACAATATTCAATACACGGACCAAAGGTATATTTATAAATGTGAAAGATGAATTCGGACCATAAAAAATTTCTGGAACGACATAGTGAACCATCTTTCCTTGGAGTAGACGAAGCAACTCATTCGCTATAGTCACTGTACTTCATGTCAGTGGAAAACCTGAGGCCAAGATGTTGTAGCATGTTGGGTTTCTAGCGTTTAGCTTCAGCCATGCTGATGGCAAGCAGAAAAGTGTCTCTGTAAAGATGGTATGAAATTGATACTTTAATAGAAGACGAGTCTTTAAATATAATGTTCCGATGATAGTCGTATTTATTCATCGACTCGCAGTTAACGCCTTACTTTGTAAACATCTTTGAATCTACCACCATTGCCTCATGGCAAAATAAACCTTCATTTCTTTCTTTTTTCTTTCATTCATTTTTTCTTTCTTTCTCGAGGACAGAAATATCTATCTATGTAACCCGTTTCTTTTTAGCTTTTATCTAAGTTAAAATTCTTTTCTTTTTTCTATCTATCTATCTATCTATCTATCTATCTATCTATCTATCTATCTATCTATCTATCTATCTATCTAAAGATTACTAGACAGAAAAGAAATAAAGATCAAGTCACTGACAAAATAATTATTTCTTTCTTTCTTTCTTTTTTCACAAGAACATAAATCTATCTATCGATCTATGTATTGCTATCTATCTATGAAGGGAATTGGACAGAAAGGGAACGGGTACAGGTCAAGTGACTGACAAAATAAACCTTTCTTTCTTTCTTTCTTTCTTTCTTTCACGCGGACAGAAGTATTCATAAATTTTTTCTATCATTATAAGGTGGGGGGATGAAAAATTCTTGGTCTGACTCACTTAAAAGTAATCTATACAGATTTTTCTTTTTAAAACATTTCTGCAATCTATCTATCTATTACGGACAGAACATAACTGAATAGTCTTCATAAATTGTTTATATACTAAACGATCTATCTATCTATCTATCTATCTATCTATCTATCTATCTATCTATTTCACTTGTCATTTTTTTATCACGCCAGGTTTTAAGCTCTACATGTTTTTTGCATGAAGCAGACTTAAAATTGTTAGAAAACGACGGAAAAGAGCGGTCGTCGGAAGGGACTAAATCAGAATACTATTTTATTTTCCAACCGAGCTCTTAAATTGCATGTTTGGTCATGTTATCGACGTAGTGACGAACATGTTAAATAATCTCACTGTATCGCCGGTCTGGTCTTCATCTTAATCGCTGCTTTAAGCCAGTTCATTTCTTCTGTATATAGGTTAACATTGATCGATTTGTTGTTTTAAAGCATTTAATAGCTAATAAGTTATCGCTACTCGTACCAAAAGCAACTCTTTTGCTTGCGTGGATTCAGCTCTGGCGTGGTTCGGTGTGTTGCCTGCTTATTGATATTCATCAATTCTTTTCTCTGCTTCATATTCATACGAGTTTTCGTCCTCGGTGATAATACGGTAATGGTATTTATATTGTATCCACAAGTAGCCTGATATTGATTGAGTAAAGTGGGGCAGTGGATGAGCAATGCACTTTGTTTCTCTCGGTTAGTGTGTTTGGCACACATATTTCTGAACCTTACCCACTAAGTGAAGATGACGAACCTCAGTAGCAAGACAGATTGTCGTCTTTTAAGCCAATTCACTAGTGATCTCTCGTGTAATTGATATTGTTCAAATTCAAAAGGTCAATCAGATTGCGGAGAGTCTGTGAATTCGATGTTCTCTTCATTGAAACGAGAAAAACCTTTCTGTGCCATTCTGTCGGTAATAAAATGAGAAACCCATTTCTGGGCCATTCTGTCGGTAATAAAACGAGAAACCCATTTCTGGGCCATTCTGTCGGTAATAAAAACGAGAAACCCATTTCTGGGCCATTCTGTCAGTAATAAAACGAGAAACCCATCTCTGTGTCGTCATGTCGGTAATAAAACGAGAAACCCATTTCTGTGCCATTCTGTCGGTAATAAAACGAGAAACGTATTTATGGGCCATTCTGTCGGTAATAAAAACGAGAAACCCATTTCTGGGCCATTCTGTCGGTAATAAAAACGAGAAACCCATTTCTGGGCCATTCTGTCGGTAATAAAACGAGAAACCCATCTCTGTGCCGTCATGTCGGTAATACAATCGAGAAAAGCATTTCAGCTCTGGTAGTTTTGTGACTTGGATTAAAAGCCAAGAGAAGATGTCGAACATGTTTATTCTTGTCTACTTGGCATTCCATCTCAAAGAAGTGTCTAATCTGAAATAAGATTTCAATAACAACAGTTTCACAAGATGACCAGAGTTACTAAGAGGCAAAAAATGGTACGAAAGATTATTCTTCGTAATCATTTGCAGAACACCAGAGAGAAAAAAAAAAAAAAAGGAACGGGTGTAATTAACGACCTAATATGAGAGAACATTCGCGCTTGTGAGTTTATTACATCGGTTGGTAATTTCAACTATTTTCCGTAACTTTCAAATGGAATTGACGTCTAACGATTGTACCGACTACTTGAGCATGACATTGTTCTTGTCTTCCATGTATTCTGTCTAGTTTGCTAGTGTTTCAAAAAGGGAGTTAATTAAGGGGATAATTAAGTTAAGTATGGTCAGATGTGCGTTGTGGTGCATTGGATATCGACTCGGAACGAGAAATCGGGAAGCCGAGTTCGAATTCCAGCTGAATTCATTGCATTCACTTACGCGCAAATACCCTAGAGAAAGGTATTGATCCGTCTATTCCTTCCAATTATGGGTTAAATAACAGGACAGATTGGGTTCTATAGCCTTGGTCGGCAACCAGTCTACCGTAGATAGTAATGGTAACCTACTGCGGGATAATCTTCTGCCCAGTCAGTCATGTCTCTTTCGAGACATGATCGCCCAACCGTGTATCACGTATGGCACTTAACTGACTGGCTATGGTGGGTGGGGCAGAACTTTCCATCCGAGATTTTATATATTTATATTTTCTTTTATTCACGAGTAGCCTCGTCTCGAGCTTGTAGATTGTCGGCAATGTAGGAGCGTTGAAATTTGTTTCTCTTGGGCAATGCATGTGGCTTCCATGCGTCATGTCAGTGGACCTCATCCATTGTGTCAACCTGACGTGCGAGAGTAACACGAGAGTCAGTTCCCTAGTGGTTTGGCAAGGTTCTTCTTTAATAAACGCTTGCAATTGATTCTCAAAACGCTTAACAGATCGGTTAGAACGATGAGAAACTGTGAGTTCGATCTGCACCTCCCTGAAACGGGGAAAAAATTCTTGTGCCATTTTGTCAGTAATAAAGTCATCTCTACGCACAAAACAAAAGGCTCGATCAGCATTTGCAACTTTGCGACCTTGATTAAAAGCAAAGAGAACCTGTCCATTCTTATCTACTTAGCATTCCATCTCAAAGGCAACAGTTTCACAAAATGACCAGAATTATTAAGTAACAAAAATGCCATGAAGTCGTTAACAGAATATTAAAAAATTGACTTAATATTGGATATTTTACATCGTTTCTGAATTATATGTTGTCTTCGTATTTTATGTTGTCAGTTAAGTGCCATACGTAATACACGTTTGGGCGATCATGTCTCGAAAGAGACATCACTGACTTGGCAGAAGATTATCCCTCAGTAGGTTGCCATTATTATCTACGGTAGACTGATTGCCAACAAAGTCTATAGAACCCAGTCTGTCCTGTTATTTAACCTATAACTGGAGGGAAGAAACGGATTAATACCTTTCCCAAGTGTATTTACGCGTAAGTGAATGCAAGGATGCAACTGGAATTCAAACGCGTCTCCCCGATTTCTCGTTCCGAGTCGATATCTACTGTACATTTCCGTACGAAGCCCAAATATCTCGAACATCTCTGTTAGTTTTCGGACCTTGATTAAAAGCAACGAGAAAAATATATCAAACATGCTTATTCTTGTCTACTTAACATTCTCAAAGGCGCGTCTAATCTGAAATAATATTTCGATAAAGTTAGACAACAGTTTCACAGAATGACCAGAGTTAGTCAGTCAGTTAAGTGCCATACGTGATACACGCTTTGGGCGATCATGTCTCGAAAGAGACATGACTAACTGGGCAGAAGATTATCCCGTAGTAGGTTGACATTGCTTTCTGCAGTAGATTGGTTGCCAGCCAAGGCTATAGAACCCAGGCTGTCCTGTTAATTAACACATAACTGGAAGAAATAGGCGGATTAATACCTTTTCCAAGGGTATTTTCGCGTAAGTGAATGCAATGAATTCAACTGGAATTCGAACTCGACTCCCGATTTCCCGTTCCGAGTCGATATCCATTTCACCACAACGCACATCCAGTCACCACAACGCACATCCAGAGTTAGGAAGAAGTAAAAAAAAAAAAAATGAAAGAAATGATTACTCTCTAGATCAGTCTCAGGATATTAGAAAAAAAAATTCAACCTCATAGAAGGGCATTAGAATGAATAGAAAGACCTCTGACTTGATTCGGAGCATTGCTTGTATGTTGGGACTCACCCATTCTTTTTTCTCTGCTTTATATTCCCCTTTTAGACACAAATTTTCGACCCTGGTGATCATGTGTCAGCGAAATCTTTCTCCAAAAATGTTCTTTTCCGATATCTTTTTAAACTAACTGACGAATTTCTCAGTTTCAGAAAAAAAAGAAAACCAAATCTAAAGATCAAAGAACTAAATTAATCTTGATTTGAAAAGGATAGAATGTGCCTGATTCCTCTAAGTTGAACGTGATTATTTATTTAATATTTTTCTATACTTCTGAGATGTAATATTTACATCATTTACACTGTTTGGACTGTTCTATTCATCTTTATTGTCTTGTTTACAACGTTTCTGCCGTTTTACGCTCCGGCCTTTTTCAGGTGGGAGGAAGAAGGTCTGACTTTACGACGACAGAAAGGTCATAAACATCTCAATAAAAATGAAGAAAACAGCCCAAACAGTGTAAATAATGTAATGATTTCTTGTTCTCTTTTAATTTTCTTATTTCTCATGTTCTATATTTATTGCACTTTTATTCTGATATTCTCAAATTATATCTTTTTTTTTATTCTATATTTATTTCACTTTTATTCTGATATTCTCAAATTATATCTTTTTTTTATTCTATATTTATTTCACTTTTATTCTGATATTCTCAAATTATATCTTTTTTTATTCTATATTTATTGCACTTTTATTCTTATATACTCAAATTATATCTTTTTTTTATTCTATATTTATTTAACTTTTATTCTTATATTCACACATTCCCAAGTTCGCATATTCTATATTTTCTGCATTTTTATCCTCATGTTATAAAATTGCATCATTTTCATATTTTCACAGACAGCGCAACTTTCATCTGCTTTTTCTTTAAAAATTGACCATAAACTGACGGTCAAATACTTGCGATATAAAGCAACGGAAATTAATATATTAAAATAATTAATGTATAAAATAATTAATATTGATGACGAGACTTCAGCAAATAAAATAATTAGATTATGATATCACTTCGAAAAGATATGTTTGAAACTCATCGATATATCCAAAGCTTCGTTAAAAATAAGCATAGATGATAAAATATGTCCCAAACTTAATACAATCGAAGTTTCATTGTCAAAATCTTTGTATTATTAATAAACAGAAAGGTCAAAGAGTTTTTCATGTAAAAATATTTTTAATCTTTTTTACAACATTCGAACGTTTGGTTAAGATTTTGTTTCTCTGGTGTCGACGTTGCATTGGCAGGGAATTTGTAGCGTCTTTTTCCGGTGCAGAACTCACACTGATTTGGAGGTGCTTGGAGAATATATGAGAGTGGGATTTTAAAAAAATAAAACTTTTAGGACTTATAAAAAATGAATGAGAAGTATTTCTGAAATTTTTAAAAATATTTTTTTAAAATCTCACTTATTTAATTTAATGAAATTTCTAAAAATTCTGTAATATTTGTATCGCTTAAAGTTTACATTAGTTATAAGAACAAGTCCTCGGAGAATTTAAATCATGAAATCTTTTTTTTGGAGGGGTCAAATAATCCCAGTCTACCTTGAAAATCTACCTCGAAACATATAATAAAAAATGCTATAAAACTAAGAAATCATTTAATTAGAAAAGCTTTTAATTGTTTTTATGTATAAAATATATCATGAACAATTTTGTCTTTAAAAAAATCCATAAATAATGAATTTTTACACGAATTGTTTTCTTTTCGTTAAAATTTTAATTAAAATAATTTCTAAACTTTAAAATTTTAAATTTTGTTATTAATGTAGCAGTCAAGTGATATTATTATTAAGTTATGACTATATTTACTGATCATCAGTGGGAAAATTACTACAATTCAACGAACTCCAAAATATTAAAAACAATTTTGAATTTATTTTATCTGTGTATAAACGTGTCAGTTTTTATAAATACGGTTGTCCAAACGCGAGATGATCAGAAAATAAGAGCGGTAACTATAGTACTTTAAGAAAACTGAATGCATGGTCATCAGCAAAAGGTGCAACCCAAAATGCCAAATACAGGTGGGGTATACCAGAATCAAGCAAGTACAAAAATTTAAACACCTAGGAAGTGTTCTAACAGGAGATGGAAAGTGCGACACAGAGATCCGAAGGCGAATTGGCATAGCAAATGACGCGTTCCAGAAGCTGAGTAAAGTACTAACACACAGGAAAATTTCACTATAAACAAAGAAAAGAGTGCTGGATTGCTATGTGATGTCAGTTCTTCAATACGGCAGTGAATGCTAGACAATATCATCGAAAATGAGGAGAAAACTGGAAGCAGCGGAAATGTGGTTCTACAGAAGGATGCTGCGGATATCGTGGACTGAGCATGCAAGTAACGATGAGGTGTTGGAAAGAATGGCAACGAAAAGGAAATTAATACTGAGCATCAGGAAGAGACAACTGAAGTTTCTGGGACATGCAATGAGGAAGGAGAGCTTGGAGAACCTGATACTGACTGGCCAGATAGAAGGAAAGAGACAGAGGAAGGCAGTGGATAACATATTTGCAGGGCCTGATCAGGTGGATGACGGAACGGGGGTTGCCAGGAGCAACAGGAGCAAACATACTAAGAGCCATAAGGGATAGGGAGACGTGGAGAACCATGATCGACATGGCACATAGAAGAAGAACTATAGTATAGTTAAAAGTTAACACTTCCTCAACAAGCATCTCGGCAAGTTAGACTATAAAGCCAAGGTACATAAAACTCAATATAATGTTAGATTGCTTAGAATATTTTCTTAAATGTTAAAGATTACTGGTTATTTAAACACACACACACACACACACACACACACACACACATGTATATATATTCACTAAGTAATTGTAAAGCTACTTCCTCTTTAGAAAAAATTAAAAACCTAAATTAAATTTATCGAGAAAGCAATTATCACCTCATAAGAATACCTAACTCGGTTCTAAAAATGCTTTTTTTTTTCAGAATAATTAAACGTTAACATAAAATTTTATTTTTGAAAATTTTTTTAATAAGGAGATTTGTGTTGAAAGATTTGTTAATATGGAAGATTTTAGCGTTTTTAAAATTGATAATAAAAATAATACTAAGTTTAAATTCAGTTTGAAATACAGAAAAAGTATTTTGATTATTGAAAATATTAAATTTAATGTATTAGCGTGAAATTAAACAAAAATAAAAGATTTTAGATTAAAAAAAATATATTTTCAAATTTAGGTTATCGCTTATCTATGCCCATTTAATAATATTATATTTCCAGGTCAGATACACGCTTGGGCGATCATGTCTCGATAGAAACATTACTCTCTGTGCAGAAGATTATCCTGCAGTAGGTTGCCATTACTTTCTGCGGTAGACTGGCTGCCGACCAAGGCTATAAAACCCAATCTGTCCTGTTATTTAACCCATAACTGGAGTTAAGAGACGGATTAATACCTTTCCCAAGGGTATTTGCGCGAAAGTGAATGGAAGGAATTCAACTGGAATTTGAACTCGGCTCACCGATTTCACGTTCCGAGCCGATATCCACTGCACCACATCCTATATATCTCTAAGTACACTTGAATAAAATGTCGGCAAGCTAAAGTTTTTATTTTAAACTTTCAAATAGTGGCTGGATGTGATGAAAAAAAAAGAAAAAGAAAATCAAAACAAAAACATTTAAATTAATATTCAAGTTCAGTTATTGTGCGTTTAACGAAATAAAAACATGCGTTTCTCTATATAAGGTATCGGAGAAATACTAAAGAATTTTTTTAAACTTTCGACTGCATAATCTATATATATAAAAAGGCAATCTGTGAGTCTGTGTGTGACTGTTCACTATGCACGCCTACATTTTTTAAGCTACGCCATTCAAACTTTCTAGGGTCACATATCTACAGGGAAGCCAGGTCGACGCATACATTTTGAGTTCAAGTTCAGCATTTTCCCCGTTCGCACTTTTTGGCCAATGGAGACGATTGTTTACATTTGCTCCGTAAAACATCTAAGATCTAAAATGGTTGCTGAATGACGTCACAGAAATCAAATCACACGTGTCAAACGCGACTAAAATATTTTTTATTAAAAAAAAAAGCCTTTATATTTAATTTTTATTCCAACGTTTTAAAAATTCATTTGGTCAACATAAAAATGTGAATATTTTTCCCGTAATTTTTAAACAAAACCCCCATCCCGCTTAGAAGGAGACAAAAGTATGACCGGCATTAAAACTACACTTTATACATTTCTATAATCAGCCATGGGCCAAACGTCACTCTTTTACTAGGTTTGTGCCCGGCTTAACGTTTAATAATTTCTTAAAGGGCCCCAGTGTGTATCGTAAATCATAGCGTCAGACATAGCCACATTTCATGCATTTTTTCTTGCAATGCGTTTTTGCTATTTTTTTCTCTTTAACCTCACCATCTATCTATCTAGCTAGCTAGCTAGATCTATGTACCCGTTTCTTTTATTGATTTTATCTATCTATCTATCTATCTATCTATCTATCTATCTATCTATCTATCTATCTATCCCAGCCTCTTCTTATCTATCTATCTATCTATCTATCTATCTATCTATCTATCTATCTATCTATCACCCTTTTTCTCTTTTATATTGTCCATTCCCGTTCCATATTTTCACCGAATGCACTTTCTATCCTCTGACAGTTACCTCTCCATATCTTCTGTCAATATATCTTTATTTTCTACCCTCTGTCCCCACCTATCTACTTCGGTACACACTTTAACCGTCCTCGAGCAAGTTTGGCAATAGTTCAATTCCAATTAAGACCCCTTCCACCTACTCGAGTAACATTTACTCAACCAGATAACAAGCTGGACAAGAAAATATCTTGAGGTTGCATTGGCGTGTGGAGGTCGGTTTCCGTCATACACGGCCAAGAATGCATTGATAGAGGGACGATGCAGGAATACGAGGGTTGGGGCTAAAGAGGGCGAAAAATAGGATAAACGCGGTCAAATTCCCACACCACTCACACGAACTCCATCATCTCTGCCCTGCGGTTTCTATAAGATGTTCACAATGATCCCAACCCCTTATCCTCTTTCTTTGGGTTGCCTTTAACTTTGGATATAAAATTATGGTCCGATTGGCTGCAATTCTTCTTCTGTCTGCCCTTTCGTTTCAGTACGTCGGCGATCATGTCTCTCTACATTTTCCTGTTCTTAATTTAGTTTTAGTAATTTTTGTCCTTTTGCTATCTCCCCCGTTCTGCTACCCATTTACTCAAGCACGTAAGCACGTTAGGTAGGTTATGCGTTGTTGTCCTCTGTTCCACTTGCCTTCAGTATTCTTGTGAATGTCAAATTATCTAAGCCTTCGTTCCTCATTATGTGTTGGTTTACGGCCATATCACGAAGAAATCGTCTATGCAAGATAAAGCTTTGGGTGTGCGTTCTGGTGCAGTGGATATTGACTCGGAACGACAAATCGCGGAGCTGAGTTCGAATTCCGGTTAAATTAATTGCATTCACTTAGGCACAAATACCCTTGGGAAAGGTATTAATGCGTCTCTTCTCTCTAGTTATGGGTTAAATAATAGGACGGATTGGCTTCTATAGCCTTGGCTGGCAACCAGTCTACCGCAGAAACAATAGCAACCTACTGCGGAATAATCTTCTGCTCAGTCAGTCATTTCTCGAAAGAGACATCATCGCCCGAATCGTGTATCACATATGGCACTTAACTGACAAAAGGCAAATATGAATCAACCTGTATTTATTTAAGTTTCCATTCAATTATTAATGTTCCCTTCTTTCTGCAGTTTCTTTGTCATTTCTTTCTTTTTTTGTTGTCCTTTCTTCTCACCTCTTTCTGCGCTTATCAGGGGCACCTCGAGGTGGTGTAATGGTTAACAAGCTTGTGTTGCTAGAATCATTACAATTGAGGAGTGAGTTTGATCCTTACAGGTTCTCCCGTACTTTCGGCTTTGTACCATATCTAAGCTGCGCTTAGTAAAATCACCTTTCTGTGTGTAGCAGCTATTGAAAAGAAAAGGGGAAATATAGAACTGAGGTTTTTATTCCAGTCGTTTTTTTTTTGTTTTTTTTTTTATGGGTTCAGTCCTAGGTAGAGCGGAATATCTAGCCTTGGATGGCTGGCCTAAAAAGAATAAGAAAACAACTCTTTGACGATCAGCGTTTAGCTTTTAAAGAATGATATGTTTATTTCGTTAGATTTTTGTTTTTCTTCATCGGGTTTTTAAAAATATCTTTATATTTTCATTATCATTATTGGTTATCAAAAATGTTTTTCTTTTTTTCGTTGTTTGCCATTTACATAAATTAATAGCGAAACAAAAACCACAGAAAAGAAAAAAGTGGTCGACAATATGCAAAGGTTGTTTAAATCAAAATACACCTGTGAGACCTGACTCTTTCTGTCAATCTATTAGATTTAGAATGGTGAGATATCTTTTTCTATGACTTTTGAGAACGTAGACGATCATGGCTATCCAAAATTTTCAGTTCTTTGTAGCAATTAATAAATTTTAATATTTGGTTATCTCAGAAGCTGAGTAAAGTATTGACACAGGAAACTTTCACTAGAAACAAAGAAGAGAGTACTAGATTGCTATTTGATGTCAGTTCTTCAATATGGCAGTGAATGTTGGGCAATATCATCAAAGATGAAGAAAAAACTTGAAGTAGCTGAAATGTAGTTCTACAGAAGGATGTTACGGATATCATGGACGAAACATGTGAGAAATGATGAGGTTTTGGAATGAATGGAAACGAAATAGAAATTAATATTGAGCATCAGTAAGAGACAACTAAAGTTCCTGGGACATGCAATGAGGAAGGAAGGCTTGGAGAACCTGATTCTGACAGGCCAGATAGAGGGAAAAAGAGACAGAGGAAAGCAGAGGATAACATATTTGAAGGATCTGAGAAGGTGGATGATAGAACGGGGTTGCGAGCTGTTACAGAAGAAAGTGTGCTAAGACTCACCAGGGGTAGGAAGACACGGAAGATCATGATCGCCTACGTCCAGAAAGGACAGGGCTCATAGAAAAAGAAGATTTTAAACCTTGTCCATTTACTCAAGCTCTCAGGGTAGATCATGCGTTGTTTTCCTCTGTTTCCTTTGCCTTCAGTATGTCCTGTGGGTATCAGATTTTTAAGCTTCTTTCCTCATTATATGCTCCAGAATTCTCCCGATATTTCTTTTTGTTTCCGTTTTCTCTAAAACTTTGTCGTTGCTCACATCTTTGGTCCATTGTATTCGCAGCGTCCTTCTGTAGAACCATGTTTCTGTCGCTTGAAGTCTCTTCTTCTCCGATGAGATTGTCCTGCCTTCACTGCCATATAGGAGAACTGACATACTACAGTTTATTTATATGTTAAATTACCGCCTTAGATATTAACTGTTCCCTGACACGTTACAGCTATATTTAAATCTATGTTCGTGTTAATGTATAAACATACGTGGTCGCACATAAATAGCAACACTGCTGAACGTTACTTCATTCAGATTTATTATATCGCGCTTTTAAAGATATATTTCGTGATAAATTTAGGAATATTAATTCTCTTTTTCATTTAGTGCCACCTTTCTACCTGCCATCTTCTTCTATGTGCCCTGTCCCTTCAGGACGTAGGCGATCATCTCCCTATCCCTTGTGGCTCTTAGTATGTTTGCTCCTGTCTCTCCTGGCAACCCCCGTTCCGTCATCCACCTGATCAGACCCTGCAAATATGTTATCCGCTGCCTTCCTCTGTCTCTCCTTCCTTCTATCTGTCCAGTTAGTATCAGGTTCTCCAGGCCCTCCTTCCTCATTGCATGTCCCAGGAACTTCAGTTGTCTCTTCCTGATGCTCAGCATCAATTTCCTTTTTGTTGCCATTCTTTCTAACACTTCGTCGTTGCCATAGGAGATCTTAATTCTGAAAGTATTTCGTTTATTTATTATCTGGGGTTTTTCATGACTTCCTGGGGTAAAGAGTGTTGAGTTGTTTAGCGTTGGGCTCTCCACCTGTTTTTGAATTCAGAGTTGTCCTGTTACTAGACTGGTTATCATCCAAGGCTACACATTCAGGTCTAAGTTGCTATTTAATCCATAGATGGGTAGGCGTAGAAGGGACGGATTAATTGCCTTTTCCCAAAAGCATTTGTGCAAACGCGAATACAACAGACTGGCCATGAATTAGAACTCAGTCCAATGAATCCGCTTTACGCACTAATAACCACTTCGTCATCTCTCTCGTTCTTCTGTTTACTTAACTCATCATTCTCCTCCTCCTTATTCTTCTTCTCCTCCTACACCTTCTCTTTCTTCTCTTCATTCTTCTTCTTCTTCTTCTTCTTCTTCTTCTCGTCTTTCATTTTCTCCTCCTCTTCCTCCTTCTTCTTGTTTTTCTTCTCCTCGTTCTTGTTGTTTTCTCATACTCCTCCTTGTTCTTCTTCTGCTCCTCGTTCTCCTCCTCTTCCTCTACCTCGTCTGTTTTATTCTCCTCATTCTTCTTTTTCTTCTTCTGGTTCTTCTTCTTCCTCTTCTTCTTCTTCTTGTTCTTCTCCCACTCCTCTTTTTTCTCCTACTTCACCTCTACCTCCTTTTCTTCTTCTCTTCATTCTTCTTCTTCTTCTCATACTTTCCTTGTTCTTCCTCTCTTCCTCGTTCTTGTTGTTGATGTCGCTCTTTTTCTTATATTTCTCCTTGTTCCTCTGCTTCTCGTTTTTCTCTTCCTTCTCCTGCATCTCCACCTTCTTCTTCTTCTTCTTCTTCTTCTTCTTCTTATACTTTCCTTGTTCTTCCTCTCTTCCTCGTTCTTGTTGTTGATGTCGCCCTTTTTCTTATACTTCTCCTTGTTCCTCTACTTCTCGTTTTTCTCTTCCTTCTCCTGCATCTCCACCTTCTTCTTCTTCTTCTTGGTTTTCTTCTTCTTCTTCTTGTTTTTCTTTTTCTTCTCGTTCTTGTTGTTCTTTTTCTTCTTCTCGTTTTCCTTCTTCACAGAGACCTCCTTGTTCTTCTCTTGCTCACCGTTCTCCTCCTCCTCCTTCAACTCCTCTTTCTTCTTCTCATTCTTCTTTTTCTTCCTCTTCTTCTTGTTTTTATTTTCGTTTCTTCTAATGCTTCTTCGTCTTCCTCTTCTTCTCATACACTTCCTTGTTGTACATCTCCTCCTCGTCGTCGTTGTTGTTGTTGTTCTGCTTCTTTTTCTTCTTATTTATATACACCTTGTTCTTCTGCTCCTCGTTTTTCTCTTCCACTTCTTCTTCTTCTTCTTCTTCTTCTTCTTCTTCTTCTTCTTCTTCTTCATGTTTTCTGCTCCTCGTCCTTTTATCGTATGTAGATATTTCTTTCTGTTCCCCTATTCAGTAAAAATCTTGAAGAATCACGAAAAACTCTGTCTTCTTGGCAACTTTGTACAGGCGGTTGTATCTGTAGATAGTTCCTTCCCCTCGTCTATTAGGTAAGAATCTGTTAAATGTATTGTCTTTTGTACTTCAAACTTTTTGGCAAGTCCGAACACGAAGTATTCTCAGTAGATTTTTTTTCCACTCGTCTATTTCGTAAGAATCTCTTCCTAACCGATGACACTAAACTGCATTCCGAAGCAATTTTTCCGGTCGTCTATTAGGCAATCATCCACTATTAAGCGAAAATCTTTTCTACCTCAGTCTCCTTGCGAATTTCGAACAAGTTATAGTCTCGGTAGATAATTGTTTCCGGTCGTCTATTAGGCAACCATCCACTATTAAGCGAACATCTTTTGTACCTCAGTCTCCTTGCGAATTTCGAACAAGTTATAGTCTCGGTAGATAATTGTTTCCTGTCGTCTATTAGGCAATCATCCACTATTAAGCGAACATCTTTTGTACCTCAGTCTCCTTGCGAATTTCGAACAAATTATAGTCACGGTAGATAATTGTTTCCGGTCGTCTATTAGGCAATCAGCCACTATTAAGCGAACATCTTTTGTACCTCAGTCTCCTTGCGAATTTCGAACAAGTTATAGTCTCGGTAGATGATTGATTCCTGTCGTCTATTAGGCAATCATCCAATATTAAGCGAACATCTTTTGTACCTCAGTCTCCTTGCGAATTTCGAACAAGTTATAGTCTTGGTAGATGATTGTTTCCTGTCGTCTATTAGGCAATCATCCAATATTAAGCGAACATCTTTTGTACCTCATTCTCCTTGCGAATTTCGAACAAGTTATAGTCTCGGTAGATAATTGTATCCGGTCGGTCTATTAGGCAATCATCCACTATTAAGCTTACATCTTTTGTACCTCAGTCTCCTTGCGAATTTCGAACAAGTTATAGTCTCGGTAGATAATTGTTTCCGGTCGTCTATTAGGCAATCATCCACTATTAAGCGAACATCTTTTGTACCTCAGTCTCCTTGCGAATTTCGAACAAATTATAGTCTCGGTAGATAATTGTTTCCGGTCGTCTATTAGGCAATCATCCACTATTAAGCGAACATCTTTTGTACCTCAGTCTCCTTGCGAATTTCGAACAAGTTATAGTCTCGGTAGATAATTGTTTCCGGTCGTCTATTAGGCAATCATCCAATATTAAGCGAACATCTTTTGTACCTCAGTCTCCTTGCGAATTTCGAACAAGTTATAGTCTCGGTAGATAATTGTTTCCGGTCGTCTATTAGGCAATCATCCACTATTAAGCGAACATCTTTTGTACCTCAGTCTCCTTGCGAATTTCGAACAAGTTATAGTCTCGCTAGATAATTGTATCCGATCGGTCTATTAGGCAATCATCCACTATTAAGCGAACATCTTTTGTACCTCAGTCTCCTTGCGAATTTCGAACAAGTTATAGTCTCGGTAGATAATTGTTTCCGGTTATCTATTAGGCAATCATCCACTATAAAGCGAACATCTTTTGTACCTCAGTCTCCTTGGGAATTTCGAACAAGTTATAGTCTCGCTAGATAATTGTATCCGATCGGTCTATTAGGCAACCATCCACTATTAAGCGAACATCTTTTGTACCTCAGTCTCCTTGCGAATTTCAAACAAGTTATAGTCTCGGTAGATAATTGTTTCCTGTCGTCTATTAGGCACTCATCCACTATTAAGCGAACATCTTTTGTACCTCAGTCTCCTTGCGAATTTCGAACAAGTTATAGTCTCGGTAGATAATTGTTTCCGGTCATCTATTAGGTAATCATCCACTATTAAGCGAACATCTTTTGTACCTCAGTCTCCTTGCGAATTTCGAACAAGTTATACTCTCGGTACATAATTGTTTCCAGTCGTCTATTAGGGAATCATCCACTATTAAGCGAACATCTTTTGTACCTCAGTCTCCTTGCGAATTTCGAACAAATTATAGTCTCGGTAGATAATTGTTTCCGGTCGTCTATTAGGCAATCATCCACTATTAAGCGAACATCTTTTGTACCTCAGTCTCCTTGCGAATTTCGAACAAGTTATAGTCTCGGTAGATAATCGTTTCCTGTCGTCTATTAGGCAATCATCCAATATTAAGCGAACATCTTTTGTACCTCATTCTCCTTGCGAATTTCGAACAAGTTATAGTCTCGGTAGATAATTGTTTCCGGTCGTCTATTAGGCAATCATCCACTATTAAGCGAACATCTTTTGTACCTCATTCTCCTTGCGAATTTCGAACAAGTTATAGTCTCGGTAGATAATTGTTTCCTTTCGTCTATTAGGCAATCATCCACTATTAAGCGAATATCTTTTGTACCTCAGTCTCCTTGCGAATTTCGAACAAGTTATAGTCTCGGTAGATAATTGTTTCCGGTCGTCTATTAGGCAATCATACACTATTAAGCGAAAATCTTTTCTACCTCAGTCTCCTTGCGAATTTTGAAAACGGGATAGTCTCGGTAGATAATTGTTTCCGGTTATCTATTAGGCAATCATCCACTATTAAGCGAACATCTTTTGTACCTCAGTCTCCTTGCGAATTTCGAACAAGTTATAGTCTCGGTAGATAATTGTATCCGATCGGTCTATTAGGCAACCATCCACTATTAAGCGAACATCTTTTGTACCTCAGTCTCCTTGCGAATTTCGAACAAGTTATAGTCTCGGTAGATAATTGTTTCCGGTCGTCTATTAGGCAACCATCCACTATTAAGCGAACATCTTTTGTACCTCAGTCTCCTTGCGAATTTCGAACAAGTTATAGTCTCGGTAGATAATTGTTTCCTGTCGTCTATTAGGCAATCATCCACTATTAAGCGAACATCTTTTGTACCTCAGTCTCCTTGCGAATTTCGAACAAATTATAGTCACGGTAGATAATTGTTTCCGGTCGTCTATTAGGCAATCAGCCACTATTAAGCGAACATCTTTTGTACCTCAGTCTCCTTGCGAATTTCGAACAAGTTATAGTCTCGGTAGATGATTGTTTCCTGTCGTCTATTAGGCAATCATCCAATATTAAGCGAACATCTTTTGTACCTCAGTCTCCTTGCGAATTTCGAACAAGTTATAGTCTCGGTAGATGATTGTTTCCTGTCGTCTATTAGGCAATCATCCAATATTAAGCGAACATCTTTTGTACCTCATTCTCCTTGCGAATTTCGAACAAGTTATAGTCTCGGTAGATAATTGTATCCGGTCGGTCTATTAGGCAATCATCCACTATTAAGCGAACATCTTTTGTACCTCAGTCTCCTTGCGAATTTCGAACAAGTTATAGTCTCGGTAGATAATTGTTTCCGGTCGTCTATTAGGCAATCATCCACTATTAAGCGAACATCTTTTGTACCTCAGTCTCCTTGCGAATTTCGAACAAATTATAGTCTCGGTAGATAATTGTTTCCGGTCGTCTATTAGGCAATCATCCACTATTAAGCGAACATCTTTTGTACCTCAGTCTCCTTGCGAATTTCGAACAAGTTATAGTCTCGGTAGATAATTGTTTCCTGTCGTCTATTAGGCAATCATCCAATATTAAGCGAACATCTTTTGTACCTCAGTCTCCTTGCGAATTTCGAACAAGTTATAGTCTCGGTAGATAATTGTTTCCGGTCGTCTATTAGGCAATCATCCACTATTAAGCGAACATCTTTTGTACCTCAGTCTCCTTGCGAATTTCGAACAATTTATAGTCTCGCTAGATAATTGTATCCGATCGGTCTATTAGGCAATCATCCACTATTAAGCGAACATCTTTTGTACCTCAGTCTCCTTGCGAATTTCGAACAAGTTATAGTCTCGGTAGATAATTGTTTCCGGTTATCTATTAGGCAATCATCCACTATAAAGCGAACATCTTTTGTACCTCAGTCTCCTTGGGAATTTCGAACAAGTTATAGTCTCGGTAGATAATTGTTTCCTGTCGTCTATTAGGCAATCATCCAATATTAAGCGAACATCTTTTGTACCTCATTCTCCTTGCGAATTTCGAACAAGTTATAGTCTCGGTAGATAATTGTTTCCGGTCGTCTATTAGGCAATCATCCACTATTAAGCGAACATCTTTTGTACCTCATTCTCCTTGCGAATTTCGAACAAGTTATAGTCTCGGTAGATAATTGTTTCCGGTCGTCTATTAGGCAATCATCCACTATTAAGCGAACATCTTTTGTACCTCAGTCTCCTTGCGAATTTCGAACAAGTTATAGTCTCGGTAGATAATTGTTTCAGGTCGTCTATTAGGCAATCATCCACTATTAAGCGAACATCTTTTGTACCTCAGTCTCCTTGCGAATTTCGAACAAGTTATACTCTCGGTAGATAATTGTTTCCAGTCGTCTATTAGGGAATCATCCACTATTAAGCGAACATCTTTTGTACCTCAGTCTCCTTGCGAATTTCGAACAAATTATAGTCTCGGTAGATAATTGTTTCCGATCGGTCTATTAGGCAATCATCCACTATTAAGCGAACATCTTTTGTACCTCAGTCTCCTTGCGAATTTCGAACAAGTTATAGTCTCGGTAGATAATCGTTTCCTGTCGTCTATTAGGCAATCATCCAATATTAAGCGAACATCTTTTGTACCTCATTCTCCTTGCGAATTTCGAACAAGTTATAGTCTCGGTAGATAATTGTTTCCGGTCGTCTATTAGGCAATCATCCACTATTAAGCGAACATCT
Organism: Ascarosepion bandense; assembly: GCA_037127315.1. Taxonomy (NCBI): domain Eukaryota; kingdom Metazoa; phylum Mollusca; class Cephalopoda; order Sepiida; family Sepiidae; genus Ascarosepion; species Ascarosepion bandense. The sequence continues at coordinate 3,647,425 of JBBBDQ010001018.1, read as the reverse complement.
TTTGTACCTCATTCTCCTTGCGAATTTCGAACAAGTTATAGTCTCGGTAGATAATTGTTTCCTTTCGTCTATTAGGCAATCATCCACTATTAAGCGAATATCTTTTGTACCTCAGTCTCCTTGCGAATTTCGAACAAGTTATAGTCTCGGTAGATAATTGTATCCGATCGGTCTATTAGGCAACCATCCACTATTAAGCGAACATCTTTTGTACCTCAGTCTCCTTGCGAATTTCGAACAAGTTATAGTCTCGGTAGATAATTGTTTCCTTTCGTCTATTAGGCAATCATCCACTATTAAGCGAATATCTTTTGTACCTCAGTCTCCTTGCGAATTTCGAACAAGTTATAGTCTCGGTAGATAATTGTTTCAGGTCGTCTATTAGGCAATCATCCACTATTAAGCGAACATCTTTTGTACCTCAGTCTCCTTGCGAATTTCGAACAAGTTATACTCTCGGTAGATAATTGTTTCCAGTCGTCTATTAGGGAATCATCCACTATTAAGCGAACACCTTTTGTACCTCGGTCTCCTTGCGAATTTCGAACAAGTTATACTCTCGGTAGATAATTGTTTCCGGTCATCTATTAGGCAATCATCCACTATTAACAGGGTATCTTTTTGCCTGTCTTTTTGGCAACTACTTATACGTTGTTGCGTCTGTAGATATTTCTTTCCCCTAAGCTATTAGGTAAGAATACTCAATAAAGGGGACATCACCCCGTGCATGGAATACTACTGTCGTATAAGGCCAGGCGCCCCCATTGTTCATCTCAGTGTTTTCGACAGGCTCCAAAGGAGAATAATAATGTGATAGGTACCGTCTTGGCGGTTCAACTCCAGTCATTTTCTCACCGGTGGAATGTGGCTTTCCTCTGTTCTATAAACATTTTCATGGCTTCTGCTTAAGTCCCTGATGCCCCTGCCACATGGATTTACTCGTGCAACCAGACTGGCAACTGGGTCTCACCCATTCACACATAGATCAACCAAATGCAGCCGACAATTCTACTCTATCAGCTTCTTTTCTCGCACTTCGCGCCTGTGGAACTCCCTTCCATATACTTGCCTTCCTGTTGGCTACAACCTCCAGTAATTTAAATGCAACGTCAATACCCATCTCTTAACCACTGGACTCCAGATCTTTTCCTTTATTTCTACCTTTACAGCGTCGTCACACCTGTATTCCTATCCTTTTCTTGCTTCCTTCTCTGACATTTCCTGTAACTGGTCCGTATTTCTCTTCACTCTCTTCCTATCTAATCTTTTTCTCTTATGTGGCCTCCTGCGCATCAGTGGCGTTACCACCTTGCTTGAGGAGAAACAATTTTAAAAAAACTCCTTTTATACCTCAGTCTTCCTGACTACTCCAAACACTCGGTAGTACGTGTAAATATTTCTTTACGCTCGTCTATTTGAGAAGAATCTTCGTTTAACAAGACATATGTTGTATCTCATTCTTCTTGGCAACATTGAATCAGCAGTGGTGTATGAAGACATTTTGTACTGCTCGTCTTTTAGACCAGAATCTTGAAAAATCACAAAACCCCCGGTGTGCTTGGCAACTTCGAACACGCAGTATTATCTAAACTTATTTATAAATGGAAGTGTGTGTGTGTGTGTGTGTGTGTGTGTGTGTGTGTGTATGTGTGTCGTTACCTATAAACTCCGAAACAGCTGAACTGATTTTCTTGAAAATTTACTCAGTTGTACTATAAGCGTCTGCGAGTGTCCTTAGCTAGGTTTTGTGTCGAGGTACTCCCGATAAATATCGAAAATCGAGAATCGAAAAAATCGGGTTTTAGAAGGAGTGGTCGAATTTTAATCAAATTTGATACACTCACAGACAAAAACATAAGAAACGATATTCAGAAGTTTCAAGGTTGCAGTTCTTACAACAGTGCAGAAAGTCGATAATATATATATATATATATATATATATATATATATATATATATAAAAAGGTAAGATGTTTGTGTGTGTGTGTGTGTTTATCTGTCTGTATGTTTGTATTTTTTTCAGCCCTTTTATTTTAGATTTTGCTTCGGGTTTGGCTCTAAGTAGGTATAATTGTAGTTCTTAATCTCAGCCATGATACCATTTACTCAGAGGACTTAATTAGCCTTCAAAATTCAGTTTACGACGTAAAAAACTTATTTGATATCGATACCAGGAAATCAAAATTTGACTTACATCCATTCATTTTTCTTTCAGTCTGTGGTTTCGCTTTAACTGGAAACAACTATTGCTTTTTAGTGTTTCGTGCCAACGTCCAAAGAGTCTGAGTTCCAGGACCAATGATTAGTTTTAAAGCTGTTATTAAACTCGAGCAACGCAGGACTATACTGTTAGTCTGTAGATATTTACTTCGCTCGTCTATTAGGTTAGAATCCACTATTGATAGGACTACTTTTGCACCCCATTCTTCTTACAAATCCGAACACGTGGTAGTGTAAGTTGATATCTTTTCTGCTCGTCTATTAGAGAATAAAAAGAAGCCTCACTCTTCATATTTTGTACTACAGTTTTTTTTACACTTCAAAGTGTCTGTAGATATTCGTCTATTAGTCAAGCATCTACTATTAACAGGAAATCTCCAGTACCTCAGTCTTCCTGTCAACTTTGAAGATGCGGTAGTGTCTGGAGATAATTCTTTCTGTTAGTCTATTACGCAAAAAACTTCCATTAAAATTTGCATAATTTGCACCTCAACAACGAGCACACGGTAATCTCTGTAAATATTTCATTCTACACGTGAATTACGCAAGAATCTCTTACTAACCGAACACTTTTTGTAGCTCAGTCTACTTGGTAACATCGAACACACGGTAATGTCTGTAAATATTTCAGTCTACTCGTTCATTACGCAATTATCTCATACTAACCGAACACTTTTTGTAGCTCAGTCTACTTGGCAACATCGAACACACGGTAATGTCTGTAAATATTTCTTTCCACTCGTCTATTACGCAAGAATCTCTTACTAACCGAACATTTTTGTGCCTCAGTCTAATTGGCAACATTGAAAACACGGTAATATCTGTAAATATTTCATTGTACTCGTCTATTAGACTATAATCTCTTACTAACTGAACATTTTTGTACCTCAGTCTACTTGGCAACATCGAACACACGGTAACGTCTGTAATTATTTCATTCCACTCGTCTATTAAGCAAGAATCTCTAACTAACCGAACACATTTTGTACCTCAGTCTACTTGGCAACATCGAACACACGGTAATGTCTGTAATTATTTCATTCAACTCGTCTATTGTGCAAGAATCTCTTACTAACCGAACACTTTTTGTACCTCAGTCTAGTTGGCAACATCGAACACACGGTAATGTCTGTAAATATTGCATTCTACTCGTCTATTACGCAAGAATCTCTTACTAACCGAACACTTTTTGCACCTCAGTCTACTTGGCAACATCGAACACACGGTAATGTCTGTAAATATTGCATTCTACTCGTCTATTACGCAAGAATCTCTTACTAACCGAACACTTTTTGTACCTCAGTCTACTTGGCAACATCGAACACACGGTAATGTCTGTAATTATTTCATTCCACTCGTCTATTAAGCAAGAATCTCTTACTAACCGAACACTTTTTGTACCTCAGTCTACTTGGCAACATCGAACACACGGTAATGTCTGTAATTATTTCATTCAACTCGTCTATTGTGCAAGAATCTCTTACTAACCGAACACTTTTTGTACCTCAGTCTAGTTGGCAACATCGAACACACGGTAATGTCTGTAATTATTTCATTCCACTCGTCTATTACGCAAGAATCTCTAACTAACCGAACACTTTTTGTACCTCAGTCTACTTGGCAACATCGAACACACGGTAATGTCTGTAAATATTGCATTCTACTCGTCTATTACGCAAGAATCTCTTACTAACCGAACACATTTTGTAGCTCAGTCTACTTGGCAACATCGAACACACGGTAATGTCTGTAAATATTTCATTCCACTCGTCTATTACGGAAGAATCTCTGACTAACCGAACACTTTTAGTACCTCAGTCTACTTGGCAACATTGAACACACGGTAATGTCTGTAAATATTGCATTGTACTCGTCTATTACACAATTATCTCTTACTAACCGAACACTTTTAGTACCTCAGTCTAATTGGCAACATCGAACACACGGTAATGTCTGTAAATATTGCATTCTACTCGTCTATTACGCAAGAATCTCTTACTAACCGAACACATTTTGTACCTCAGTCTAATTGGCAACATCGAACACACGGTAATGTCTGTAAATATTTCATTCTACTCGTCTTTTATGCAAGAATCTCATACTAACCGAACACATTTTGTACCTCAGTCTACTTGACAACATCGAACACACGGTAATGTCTGTAAATATTTCATTCCACTCGTCTATTACACAAGACTCTCTTACTAACAGAACACATTTTGTAGTTCACTTTACTTGGCAACATCGAACACACGGTAATGTCTGTAAATATTGCATTCTACTCGTCTATTACGCAAGAATCTCTTACTAACCGAACACATTTTGTACCTCAGTCTAATTGGCAACATCGAACACACGGTAATGTCTGTAAATATTTCATTCTACTCGTCTTTTATGCAAGAATCTCATACCTACCGAACACATTTTGTACCTCAGTCTACTTGACAACATCGAACACACGGTAATGTCTGTAAATATTTCATTCCACTCGTCTATTACACAAGACTCTCTTACTAACAGAACACATTTTGTAGTTCATTTTACTTGGCAACATTGAACACACGGTAATGTCTGTAAATATTTCATTCCACTCGTCTATTACACAAGACTCTCTTACTAACAGAACACATTTTGTACCTCAGTCTACTTGGCAACATCGAACACACGGTAATGTCTGTAAATATTTCTTTCCACTCGTCTATTACGCAAGAATCTCTTACTAACCGAACATTTTTGTGCCTCAGTCTAATTGGCAACATTGAACACACGGTAATATCTGTAAATAGTTCATTGTACTCGTCTATTAGACTATAATCTCTTACTAACTGAACATTTTTGTACCTCAGTCTACTTGGCAACATCGAACACACGGTAACGTCTGTAATTATTTCATTCCACTCGTCTATTAAGCAAGAATCTCTTACTAACCGAACACTTTTTGTACCTCAGTCTACTTGGCAACATCGAACACACGGTAATGTCTGTAATTATTTCATTCCACTCGTCTATTAAGCAAGAATCTCTTACTAACCGAACACTTTTTGTACCTCAGTCTACTTGGCAACATCGAACACACGGTAATGTCTGTAATTATTTCATTCCACTCGTCTATTAAGCAAGAATCTCTTACTAACCGAACACTTTTTGTACCTCAGTCTACTTGGCAACATCGAACACACGGTAATGTCTGTAATTATTTCATTCCACTCGTCTATTAAGCAAGAATCTCTTACTAACCGAACACTTTTTGTACCTCAGTCTACTTGGCAACATCGAACACACGGTAATGTCTGTAATTATTTCATTCCACTCGTCTATTAAGCAAGAATCTCTTACTAACCGAACACTTTTTGTACCTCAGTCTACTTGGCAACATCGAACACACGGTAATGTCTGTAATTATTTCATTCCACTCGTCTATTAAGCAAGAATCTCTTACTAACCGAACACTTTTTGTACCTCAGTCTAGTTGGCAACATCGAACACACGGTAATGTCTGTAATTATTTCATTCCACTCGTTTATTACGCAAGAATCTCTAACTAACCGAACACTTTTTGTACCTCAGTCTACTTGGCAACATCGAACACACGGTAATGTCTGTAAATATTGCATTCTACTCGTCTATTACGCAAGAATCTCTTACTAACCGAACACATTTTGTAGCTCAGTCTACTTGGCAACATCGAACACACGGTAATGTCTGTAAATATTTCATTCTACTCGTCTATTACGGAAGAATCTCTGACTAACCGAACACTTTTAGTACCTCAGTCTACTTGGCAACATTGAAAACACGGTAATGTCTGTAAATATTGCATTCTACTCGTCTATTACGAAGAATCTCTTACTAACCGAACACATTTTGTAGCTCAGTCTACTTGGCAACATGGAACACACGGTAATGTCTGTAAATATTTCATTCCACTCGTCTATTACGCAAGACACTCTTACTAACCGGACACTTTTTGTACCTCAGTCTACTTGGCAACATCGAACACACGGTAATGTCTGTAAATATTTCATTGTACTCGTCTGTTACACAATTATCTCTTACTAACCGAACACATTTTGTAGCTCAGTCTACTTGGCAACATGGAACACACGGTAATGTCTGTAAATATTTCATTCTACTCGTCTTTTATGCAAAAATCTCATACTAACCGAACACATTTTGTACCTCAGTCTACTTGACAACATCGAACACACGGTAATGTCTGTAAATATTTCATTCCACTCGTCTATTACACAAGACTCTCTTACTAACAGAACACATTTTGTAGTTCACTTTACCTGGCAACATCGAACACACGGTAATGTCTGTAAATATTGCATTCTACTCGTCTATTACGCAAGAATCTCTTACTAACCGAACACATTTTGTACCTCAGTCTAATTGGCAACATCGAACACACGGTAATGTCTGTAAATATTTCATTCTACTCGTCTTTTATGCAAGAATCTCATACCTACCGAACACATTTTGTACCTCAGTCTACTTGACAACATCGAACACACGGTAATGTCTGTAAATATTTCATTCCACTCGTCTATTACACAAGACTCTCTTACTAACAGAACACATTTTGTAGTTCATTTTACTTGGCAACATCGAACACACGGTAATGTCTGTAATTATTTCATTCCACTCGTCTATTAAGCAAGAATCTCTTACTAACCGAACACTTTTTGTACCTCAGTCTACTTGGCAACATCGAACACACGGTAATGTCAGTAATTATTTCATTCCACTCGTCTATTAAGCAAGAATCTCTTACTAACCGAACACTTTTTGTACCTCAGTCTACTTGGCAACATCGAACACACGGTAATGTCTGTAATTATTTCATTCCACTCGTCTATTAAGCAAGAATCTCTTACTAACCGAACACTTTTTGTACCTCAGTCTACTTGGCAACATCGAACACACGGTAATGTCTGTAATTATTTCATTCCACTCGTCTATTAAGCAAGAATCTCTTACTAACCGAACACTTTTTGTACCTCAGTCTAGTTGGCAACATCGAACACACGGTAATGTCTGTAATTATTTCATTCCACTCGTCTATTAAGCAAGAATCTCTTACTAACCGAACACTTTTTGTACCTCAGTCTACTTGGCAACATCGAACACACGGTAATGTCTGTAATTATTTCATTCCACTCGTCTATTAAGCAAGAATCTCTTACTAACCGAACACTTTTTGTACCTCAGTCTACTTGGCAACATCGAACACACGGTAACGTCTGTAATTATTTCATTCCACTCGTCTATTACGCAAGAATCTCTTACTAACCGAACACTTTTTGTACCTCAGTCTACTTGGCAACATCGAACACACGGTAATGTCTGTAATTATTTCATTCCACTCGTCTATTAAGCAAGAATCTCTTACTAACCGAACACTTTTTGTACCTCAGTCTACTTGGCAACATCGAACACACGGTAATGTCTGTAATTATTTCATTCAACTCGTCTATTGTGCAAGAATCTCTTACTAACCGAACACTTTTTGTACCTCAGTCTAGTTGGCAACATCGAACACACGGTAATGTCTGTAATTATTTCATTCCACTCGTCTATTATGCAAGAATCTCTTACTAACCGAACACTTTTTGTACCTCAGTCTAGTTGGCAACATCGAACACACGGTAATGTCTGTAATTATTTCATTCCACTCGTCTATTACGCAAGAATCTCTGACTAACCGAACACTTTTTGTACCTCAGTCTACTTGGCAACATCGAACACACGGTAATGTCTGTAAATATTGCATTCTACTCGTCTATTACGCAAGAATCTCTTACTAACCGAACACATTTTGTAGCTCAGTCTACTTGGCAACATCGAACACACGGTAATGTCTGTAAATATTTCATTCTACTCGTCTATTACGGAAGAATCTCTGACTAACCGAACACTTTTAGTACCTCAGTCTACTTGGCAACATTGAACACACGGTAATGTCTCTAAATATTGCATTCTACTCGTCTATTACGAAGAATCTCTTACTAACCGAACACATTTTGTAGCTCAGTCTACTTGGCAACATGGAACACACGGTAATGTCTGTAAATATTTCATTCCACTCGTCTATTACGCAAGACACTCTTACTAACCGGACACTTTTTGTACCTCAGTCTACTTGGCAACATCGAACACACGGTAATGTCTGTAAATATTTCATTGTACTCGTCTATTACACAATTATCTCTTACTAACCGAACACATTTGGTACCTCAGTCTAATTGGCAACATCGAACACACGGTAATGTCTGTAAATATTTCTTTCCACTCGTCTATTACGCAAGAATCTCTTACTAACTGAACACTTTTTGTACCTCAGTCTACTTGGCAACATCGAACACACGGTAATGTCTATAAATATTTCATTCTACTCGTCTATTACGCAAGACACTCTTACTAACCGAACACTTTTTGTACCTCAGTCTACTTGGCAATATCGAACACACGGTAATGTCTGTAAATATTTCATTCCACTCGTCTATTACGCAAAAATCTCATACTAACCGAACACATTTTGTACCTCAGTTTTTGTGGCAATTTCAAACAATGGATAGTGTCTGTAGATAATTCTTTCCGGTCGTCTATTATGTAAGCATCCATTATCCTCAGGTAATCTTTTGTACCTCAGTTATCTTGGCAACTCCGGACACGTAGTAGTGTTTATAGATATTTCTTTCCGTTCTTGTATTAAACAAGAATCCACTATTAGCGGGACATTTTTGAGACTATGGCTTTATGGCAACTCCGAACACTCGGTAGTGTCTATAGATATTTCTTTTCCGCTTTTATTAGGCAAGAATCCCTTATTGTCAGGACATCTTTAGAACTTCTGTTTTCTTGGCAACTTCAAACACACGGTAATGTCTGAAAATATTTTTCTACTGTACGATGAGGAAAAAATCCCTTATCAACAAGACATCGTTTTTTACCATCGCACTGATTGACGTTCATTTCTTGATGTTCTTTTCTTCGTGGTGCTGCCTGGAATAAAAGTTTTAAATATCCGACGTAAAGTGAGCCACTCATTAAATGCAGGACAAAATGGAGCGACTTGAAGCAACTGAAATGCTGTTCTACAGAAGGATGCTGTGGATACCATAAACCTAACATTTATGCAACAATAAGTTTTTGGATTAGATGGAAATGAAAAGAAATTAACACTCAACATCAGCAAGAGACAGCTGAACTTCCTCAGATATGTATCGAGGAAGGAGGCCTTGGAGAATCTCATACTCCCAGGTTAGATAGCGGGAAAGAGAGACAAGTGAAGGCAAAATGTAGAATACTTGATGGTCTTGAGCAAGTGGATGGAAGATCAGGGTTTGGGTGGGGAAACAGGAGAAATCGTGCTAAGAGCCACTAGGGATAGGGAGATGTGGAAAGCCAGGATCGCCTACTTCCTGGAGATACACGGCACATGTAGAAGAGGGAGATTTCTTCCTAACTGAAAAGTTGGTCTTGAAGCTTTTATGCCTGCACCAAAATAACAAGTGATTTTGCGCTAAATTTGATGAAGTTAAATGCTGAAGATTTTACAAATGGCTAACATTCAAATGTTTTCTTTGTTTAAAACGAGGTTGGATTTCGTAAAGGCTTCTAATGGGGGGGAAAACAATCAAAACTTTGATTAGGAGTTACTTGACAAGAAATAGTCGGGTTTACTGAGGCATCCTTAAATGCGTTATGGCTACCGCATAAAATGAACCCAGAACTCTTTCATATCTCATACATTGGAAATGAAAAATAAAACTTTAAAATTTTCTGTCAGTCTTTTGAGTCGACTTTTCACAGCCACTGCATTTCGGAATGTGTTATCACGCGTAAAATGTTTCCAGGCGAATCATTATAAGAAGAGCGGTTTTGCAGTCTAATACCTGGGGCAGAACAGATGTCATTTTGATAGGAAATGTTTGCTTATCGGACATTAAAAAAAAATCTTCAATTGAATTGAAGGCAGCAGCAACAACAAGAAACAAACAAACAGGAATATCAAATTATCTATGTTAGGAGTATAGTTATTGCTTGGAGATAAATTGATAAAATAGTGTTTCGCTAATAAAACACTGGCTTATTTTACAGTGACAAGCCCAACTAATAAACACTGGAGCTATGAATTGAAAAGTAAACGAAAAGTAAAAATTCTTCTTCTTCTTCTATGTGCCCTGTCCCTTCAGGACGTAGGCGATCATGGATCTCCACGTCTCCCTATCCCTTGTGGCTCTTAGGATGTTTGCTCCTGTTGCTCCTGGCAACCCCCGTTCCGTCATCCACCTGATCAGACCCTGCAAACATGTTATCAGCTGCCTTCCTCTGTCTCTCCTTCCTTCTATCTGTCCAGTCAGTATCAGGTTCTCCAGGCTCTCCTTCCTCATTGCATGTCCCAGGAACTTCAGTTGTCTCTTCCTGATGCTCAGCATCAATTTCCTTTTTGTTGCCATTCTTTCTAACACTTCGTCGTTGCTTGTATGCTCAATCCACGATATCCGTAGCATCCTTCTGTAGAACCACATTTCGGCCGCTTCCAGTTTTGTCCTCATTTTCGATGATAGAAGGAAAAATTGCAAACAATACAAAAAAAGAAGGAAGAACTCAAGAGAGGAGAATGATGGGAAGGTGAAGATCAGGAAACGAAAAAGACGGAAAGAAAAGCAGGGAGAAAAATGAAGAGAAAAAAGAAAGAAGAAAAAAAAAGAAAAAAATAAGAGAAACAAAAATAGAAGAGAAAAATGAAGAGAGAGAAATGATGGTAATAAGAAGAGAGGGGAAAATAAGAGAAAGTGACATAGAGCTGAAGAGAGAAAGAAAGATTAAAGAAAGAAGGAAAAAAAAAGAAAACAGAAAGGTTGGCTATTTTGTTTTTATGACATATCAAACTCGGCGGGTCATTTATTGCCAACTAAACTTTATTTATTTATTGCCGGTAATACCTTTTTCTTTCAACAATTTATTGTTGTTTTTCTATAAGTTTTGTGTCTAGTAATACTATTATGCGCCAACAACTCAAAGCTCGGAGGACGAAATAGAATCATTATCTTCAATACTGGACAGTGCTAAGGCTCAGTGCAAAAGCCAAGAAGTTAGGATAATAATGGGGGACTTAAATGCAAAGGTAGGTAAAGATAGAGAAGGAGACACGAACGGCAACTTCGGACTAGGAGAGCGCAACGAAAGAGGAGAAAAATGGATCCAATGGTGCTCAGCCAATGACCAGGTCATTACTAACACCTGGTTCCAAGAACACCCACGACGTTTATGGACATGGAGAAGCCCAGAAGGGGACACGAAGAACCAAATAGATTATATAACTATAAACAAGAGATTCAGGAACGCAGTAGTCCAATGCAAAACATACCCAGGTGCTGATTGCGGAAGTGACCACGTCCCAGTCATCTGCAAACTAAAAGTGAAACTCCGAAGACTGAAGAAGCCCAGCATATCACCAAGACTGCAATACGACACACTAGAGGACGATCTCACCCTGCAGAAAGAATATAATAACAGCGTGAGAAAGAAATATGAAGAACAAATTGGAAAAGGATACTCAAAATGGGATTCATTAAAAGAAGCAATGGTGACCTCAGCGAACAACATAGCCCCAAAGGAAATCAGACGTAGAAGAAAAAATGAGTGGATGACCGAAGAGATCCTCCACATGATGCAAAGGAGACAAAAAATAACGCCAAGACACGGAGCAGAGTACAAAAAACTTCACAGGGAGATAAGGAACAAATGCAGACAAGCCAAAGAGGAATGGCTCAACAACAAATGTGCAGAAGTAGAGAGACTGAGCAGGAACAACAAAGCAGAGATGCATAAAGAGATAAGAGAACTGACAGGACAAAAAACCTGTTCCTCAACAGGATGCATAAAATCCAAGGAAGGGACAATCATATTCGAGAAAGAGGAAATACTCCAGCGATGGGAAGAATACATAAAGGATCTCTTTTGCGACAAGAGAGAACAACCGAGAATACACAAGGAGATGGATGGACCGGAAATACTAAAATCCGAAGTGGAAGCTGCATGGCCAAAATGAAAAGAAACAAAGCACCTGGCCCAGATGGCATAGTGATAGAGCTGCTGACAGCCTTAGAAGAATATGGCATAGAAAGGATTACCGACATAATAAACGAAATTTATAGCAGCGGAATAATACCAGACGACCTATGCAAGTCGATATTTATAGCGCTGCCGAAGAAACCTGGTGCAAACGAGTGCGAACTACACAGAACTATCAGCTTAATGAGTCACATTACAAAACTGATTGTCAGAATCCTGATGAATAGAGCGAGAAGCAGAGCGAGAAGAAGAATCAGGCCAGAGATAGGGCAGGAACAGTGCGGGTTCGTCAAGGACACTGGAACAAGGAACGCCATATTCATGATTAGGATGCTCTCTGAAAGGGCATTACAAATGAAGAAAGACTTGTACCTATGCTTCATTGATTACGCGAAAGCATTCGACAAAATACGACACAAAGAATTGATGGAAATGCTAGGCAACCTCGACATTTTCGACAAAGACGTAAGAATAATCAAGAATCTCTACTGGCAGCAAACGGCCTGCATACGGACAGGTAACGACCTCAGTAGATACATAAAAATAGAAAAAGGCGTAAGACAAGGATGTGTCTTTTCACCGGATTTGTTCAACCTATACAGCGAGAATATTTTGAGGACCCTAGATGACACACCAGGATTTGTTATTGGAGGCCACAACCTGAACAACATAAGATACGCGGACGATACAGTACTGATTGCGGACACGGAAATGAAACTGCAAGATCTCATACAGAAAGTAGCAGTGGAGAGTGACAAGAAGGGACTACAAATAAACTTTAAGAAAACTGAGTGCATGGTCATCAGCAAAAGATACAACCCAAAATGCCAAATACAGGTGGGGGATAACAGAATCAAACAAGTCCAAGAATTTAAGTACCTAGGAAGTGTTCTAACAGGAGATGGAAAGTGCGACACGGAGATCCGAAGGCGAATTGGCATGGCAAAGGACGCGTTCCAGAAGATGAGCAAAATACTAACACACAGGAAGATCTCAATAGAAACGAAGAAAAGAGTGCTAGACTGCTACGTGATGTCAGTTCTTCAATACGGCTGTGAATGCTGGACAATATAATCGAAAATGAGGACAAAACTGGAAGCGGCCGAAATGTGGTTCTACAGAAGGATGCTACGGATATCGTGGACTGAGCATACAAGCAACGACGAAGTGTTAGAAAGAATGGCAACAAAAAGGAAATTGATGCTGAGCATCAGGAAGAGACAACTGAAGTTCCTGGGACATGCAATGAGGAAGGAGAGCCTGGAGAACCTGATACTGACTGGACAGATAGAAGGAAGGAGAGACAGAGGAAGGCAGCGGATAACATATTTGCAGGGTCTGATCAGGTGGATGACGGAACGGGGGTTGCCAGGAGCAACAGGAGCAAACATCCTAAGAGCCACAAGGGATAGGGAGACGTGGAGATCCATGATCGCCTACGTCCTGAAGGGACAGGGCACATAGAATAAGAATAAGAATACTATTTTCTTTTCGAGTATCAAGATTCATTGGGATTTCTTTTTAAGGACAGGGCCCCAAAGTCCTACCCTTGTTATTTAACCCATAACGGGAAGGAAGGGACAGATTTATACCTTTCCCAAGGGTACCAGTGCTTAAGTGAATACAGGGTATTCGACTGGAATTCAAACTCGGCTCACCGATTGTTCTTCCCGAGTCGATATCCATTGCACCACAACGCACATCCTTCACTAAACGCTTACAGCACCTGGTATTCCCAAGCCGTCACCCATCTAAGGTATTGTTGCTTAACTCCGGTGATCGAGCGAGATATGTCTGTAAGCCAAAACAGAAAGGATAAGATTAAGAAAATGATATGTAAAGGCGAAAGAGAAAGAAAGGCCGTAAAAACAAAAAAAAAACCAAACTAAAAACTAAAACAAAAAAAAAACAAACAAGAAAGAGTTACATATGAATATGTGAATCATAGAAGTAAAATCATGAATAGAAAAAAATAAAGAAATTATTTCTTTATTTTTTTCTATTCTTGGGTGAAACATTATCTCACTGTCTAAATCGTATGAGTTTGATGCTCAGAAAATCACACAAGCCCGACAATTTCAAAATCTAGGAATTCTTTTAACAAACGACAGATAATCTAACACCTATCCCAAAGTTGTATTATAGGAAAAGGTTGAAGTGTTTAAAGGCAGTACCGTGGAAATAAATTGCTCAAGCCACCTCGGCACTTCCTCTTTTTTGGGTAGCTTCAGGCGCCGGGTAATGACCTTCTCCGCTCCCAAAAGAAAGGTACTGGGATTCAAGCTATTAATGATTCAGGCGCCGGGTAATGACCTTCTCCGCTCCCAAAAGAAAGGTACTGGGATTCAAGCTATTAATGATTCAGGCGCCGGGTAATGACCTTCTCCGCTCCCAAAAGAAAGGTACTGGGATTCAAGCTATTAATGATTCAGGCGACGGGTAATGACCTTCTCCGCTCCCAAAAGAAAGGTACTGGGATTCAAGCTATTAATGATTTCAAACTAAAAGCGTATTGCATTAACGAAATATGCCTTGCAAAAGCTAACACAGAAGCGAGACAATTTTGTTAGCAACAAAAGAAAAAAAAAATACAGGTAAACTTTTAAGTGATATCAATTCTTTTACATGGCAGAAGAAGAGACATGAGGCAACAGTTATATAGAGCCTACAGAATGATGCTGAGAATAGTTTGGATTAAACATGTGAGTAATGAGGAAATTTCAAGGAAAATGCAAACAAAAAGTAGACTTCTACTTAGAATTTGAAAGAGGCGGTTGAAATTTCTAAGGAACATAGCGAGAAAGGGAGGCTTGGGGAATTTATCACTCACATGACATACTGAAGGTAAAATGGACAGAAAAAAGCAGCACATAACGGACCTAACGAGTTTGTGCAAACAAATTGGCAGATTTAGGAGAGATAGATAGATAGATAGAGAGAGAGAGAGAGAGAGAAAGAGAGAGAGAGCATAAACTCCTGCATAAAATTCCTTTATATATACCCTTTTATAAAAACTTCTTTATAAAAAAACTCTTTTACATGTACTCCTTTATATAAATTCCTTTATATGAACTCCTTCATAGAAACGCACTCATATATACTTCTTTATATAATCTTCTTGATATCTACTCCTTTATATAAACTCCTTCATAAAACTCTTTTATATATACCCTTTTGTAAATTTTCTTTATATAAACTCCTTTATATATACACTTTTCTAAAACTCCTTTATATATACCCTTTTGTAAAAGCTTCTATATATAAACTTATTTATATATAGATTTTTATAAAACTTATTTATATATACGCCTTTAGAAAAGCGTCTTTATAAAAACATTTTTATCTATACTCTTCTATATAAAATTCTTCATTCACTATCGCTGTAGCCAGGTATTGAATCAGAAGTGACCTTTAAATTAACCCAAAAGAGTTATGAGTTCAATACCTGACTACAGCAGTGATGAACAACATTGGGGAACAAAAAACCTAGAGAGTTGAGTTAAAGGGAGATAACTAAGACATCCGAAAGTGACATGACCCATGGAACGAGAGCAATCTACTCCAGTGATCCTAATAAAGCGTTCAGTTCAAAGTTCCAGTTACCTGAAGAAGGTCGGAGCGTAAAACGTTCGAAACGTCGTGAATATGGCAACCAAGATGAGAACAACAATCCAAATAATGTAAATAATATAAATAATTACAATACATCATCTCAGAAATATTGACAAATATTTAAATTTTAAATAATTATAAGATTTTATTGAAATTTTCTTCACTTATTTACTAATAAAATATTTTTAACATTCTTTAGAAAATATTTTAGTTTTTTTTTTTAATCATCTCACCCCAAGCAAGGCATTCCACTGCCACGATTGCGCATGGGGCTACATAGAAACAGAACATTCTAAACAGAAGGAGTGGTTAGACATAGGGAATGTCAGGAGGAAGGTGACAGATGAGTAAGGATACCGAGGATGAGGGTTGGGCAGATGGGAAGAGTGTTTGATAGAATGGGAGCAGGTTAGTGTGTTAGGAGGTGTCTATTGACCTTACATTTAAACTCCTGGAGATTGTAGCCGTCGGGGAAGCAATCGTGTGGAAGAGAATTCCACAGTCGGGAAGTGCGAGGAAAGAAACTGTTGGAGTAGAAGTTACGGTTGCATTTTATCGGTTTCACTGTAAAAGGGTGGGATCTAGTTGCTAATCTAGTATCTCGTTCAAATTTGTATTTAGGGGGCACCAGTGATCTAAGTTCATCGGAGCAGAAGCCGTGAAAGTATTTATAGAAGAGACACAGGGAAGCCACGTCGCGCCGGTGGGAGAGAGACTGCAGGCGGTCTGCCATGTCGGTATCTATCACATTACAGACCCTCCTCTGAACCTTATCGAGAAGCCCGAGGAGAATAGCAGGGACACCCGACCAGATATGGCAGCAGTATTCAATGATTTAGACGGAAAAAACTTCCGGGTCCTACACAGAGAACCGACTTTCATAGCAGGTTTGTAAGTGAAATTAAATTTGTCGGTTGGGATAAATTTTCTTTCTGTCTAAAACACCCCATGTAAAAAAGGAAAAAAAAAGAGTTTTTATGACACCTTTTGTATCTAAGTTGAATATATTTTTTACTAAATGGGGAATTTTAAGTGGACAAACTATTTAGGTTTTTATTTGGTAACATCGCCGGTATCGAAGCAATGCGTACTGAATTAGTTTATCATAAATTTTAGCTAAAAAACCAAAAGCCAAAAAAAAAAAAATAAAACTATAAAGATGACTTTCGACTAACAAGAAGCAGTAATAATTGCAAACAAACAAACAACTATTACAGTGTAGATATAGACATGGAGAACGTCTTTCTGCCAACTACTTGTCAAACACAAAAATCAAAATCAGTGGCAAAACTAAGATAAAAAGAAGTCGAAAAGTCATCCTTGAGTGAACCTTGAAAAATTGGTAGTTTTCGAGAGAGCAGTTGACCTGAATAACCCCTTGAACTGTTTGATTGTCATTCCTCTGACTTTCAGGGAAAGAAGGTTATAAATTCAAGTGCGTTCTCTCAAACACTGAAAGCGGAAAATATTCGTCTTATCACAATTTTACAAGTCGATTTCGACCATTTGCTGGGCTGCCAATAGCTGTGTTTCGTACGATAACAGCACTGAAAAGGTCGAAACAAGAGCAAAATAAAGACGCACTAGATTTTTTTTTACTGCAGCTCGGTGGCGGCGAAACATTTTTCCATGTAAAGCCGCATCATTTTGATACTCTGTAAAGTAAATAAAAAGTCCCTCAATAACAATATAAATAAAAATAAAGAAAGTCTGTGTTGTGCGAGACTACTTTTTCTCCAAAATATCTATCTAATCTGTCTAAATCTAAACTTATTTATAAATGGAACTTTGTCTGTGTGTGAATGTGTGTGTGTATGTGTGTGTGTGCGCGCGCGCCCGTTACCTATAGACTCCGAAACGGCTGAACCGATTTTCTTGAAAATTTACACTGTTGTACTATAAGCGTCTGCGAGTGTTCTTAGCTAGGTTTTGTGTCGAGGTACCCCCGATAAATATCGAAAATCGAAAATCGAAAAAATGTGGTTATAGAAGGAATGATCCGATTTTAATCAAATTTGATACACTCATAGACAAAGACATAAGAAACGATATTCAGAAGTTTCAAGGTTGCAATTCTTACAATAATGCAAAAAATCGGTAATATATATATATATAAAAGGCAAGATGTTTGTGTGTGTGTCTGTTTATCTGTCTGTATGTCCTTTATGCAAATCCAGAATTTTTATCTGATTCTCACCAAACTTCACACAAATATTCTTTAGTCTGAGTCTGAGCTTCAGGAACAGGGATTAGTTTTAAAGCTTTCATTACACCCAAGCAACGCCGGGCAATACTGCTAGTATCATATGTCTATAAATCTTTCATTCTTCCGTGTTTTTGGCCTAGATAACACAGTAGACTGCATCCAGCTGTAAGGCCTCTGATTGGTAGGTTTTGAGGAGCATGGAACCTTCTCTTAATTGCTGTTGTTCTTATGTTCACCGTGACCCGGAGTTGTAGCACCTGTTAGGATTCCACTTATGGGCAAATAGTTAACCCCCAAGCTGGGGTCAAAACACTATGAAAGTATAAAAATAGACTTTTATAGAAATCTAAACTTATTTATAAATGGAATTTTGTGTGTGTGTGTGTGTGTGTGTGTGTGTGTGTGTGTGTGTGTGTGTGTGTGTGTGTTTGTGTGTGTGTGTATCCGTTACCTATAGACACCGAAACGGCTGAACCAATTTCCTTGACTATGTACACAGTTGTACAATAGGCATCTGCGAGTGTTCTTAGCTAGGATCATTGATTAGTTTTAAAGCTTTCATTACACCCGAACAACGCGGCTATACTGCCAGTATATACATAAGGATAGATTTTATAGAAAAATATATATTTTTGAAGAAAGAATATTACCAACAATACATTTTTGAAGGAAAAGAAAATATTGCCACAATACGTTTTTGAAGGAAAAATTATTACTAGAAATACGTTTTTGAATACAAAACTAGAAGACAGTTTTGTAAAATTAAAAAAAAAATTAAAAAGCATTTCATCAAAATCTGACTAAATCAACTTTCTCACTATAACCGAACATGAAAAAAGAAGTAAAAAAACATAAAGCAAAAAAACAAAAAAACAAAAAAAACAAAAAAACAATAAAACAAAAAAAAAACACTTAAAATCTTCTGGCATTAAATAACCAACCGAGGTTGATATGTCGTTAAACAAAACACAAACTCAAACTCAAGCTCTTCCATGCTTGAAAATTGCTGTAAATATGGGCCTGCGCCCCGGCTATTTACCTTGAGCTCCTTGGTAAAATCTAAACAAGAATCAGCAATACTATTTGTCTTGACCTGGCGGTTCGGCTTCAGTGACTTTCTTAACATGCGAATTACAAACTGAAGATACTAAAATTAAACAAGTGCAAAAAATATCTAGGAAGTGTTTTAACAGAGGATGGAAAATACGACACCAAAACTCGAAGCCTTATTGGAGTATGCTTTCGAAAAGCTAAGCAAAGTATTAAAACACAAGAAGATTTCGTTAGAAAAAAAGTAAAAGAGTCCTGAAATGTTATGTAATATTGTGGTGAAAAGAAAATTAAGAATTAAAAGCAACCTTCTTCACTTTTACAAAAATTCACAATGATGTGTGAAATCCTGGTTTTGCTAAATAGAATAAGAATTGACCATGTGCTTAAAGAAAATTCGAAATCGGATTTCGCGAGTAGATGTTAAATTAATTTTCTGGCCAATGGAAGCGATTTGCAAGACTAAAAATGGCTTAGTGATCCAGTGCGAAAAATCTAGATGATTATAAATGGCGTCAGCCAATCAGAGATGGAAGCTACTAGAGAGTGATACAACTAAAATGTAAACGGGAGAAACTTCAACCACGACCCGGACGTGTGGTCGCGTTGCACATCGTCCTCTTTCTCTTTCTTTCTCGTGTGCTGATTCCTTTTACTTCTACATTCAAAGACATTTCTACCAAACAAACGCTCATAGATATATAAATACGTACACATAAACTCTCTCCGACAAATTACTACTACGAACATTTTTACATTCTTTATACCCTTAACTTTCTCATTGAACATTACTTTCTACTAATTCTTGTCATTCTTTTACTTTTAATAAATTTCTATTTTAACATGAAAAATGTATATTTTTATTCTTCCAGTCTTCCACACAATTCCATAATCTCCAACCTTCTGTCAACCAACCTTCTGATGATGAAAACCTGCTGATAATTCTTAAAATAACGAATAAATCTGTAAACTGTAAGGAGTTTGGTTATATATGACACAAGGCCGAAATAATGAGCACTAACCATCTCCCTATAGTTTCAATATCAGTCCTCCCGTATGGCAGTGAATGCTGGACAATCTCCTCACAGATGCAGAAGATACATGGAGCAACAAAAATGTGCCTTCATAAAAGGATGCTGTGTATTCTTCTTCTGTATGTGCCGCGTCCCCTCATGACGTAGGCGATCATGGCTCTCCACAACATCCTGTCCCTTGTATAACTTAATAAAATTATTTCTGCTGTTTCTCTTTAGCGCTGTTCCGCTAATTATTTACTCACGATCATTAAGTATGTCATGCTTTGTTTTCCTCTGTCCTTCTTCACTTCAATCTGTCCTGTGGGTATCAGATTTTCCAAACCTTCCTTCCTCATTATGTGTCTACGAAATGTCAACTGTCTCTTTATGATGTTAAATATTAGTTTCTTTTTTTTCTGCATTTCCTCCAAAACTTCGTCGTTACTCATATTATCGGCTGACGGTATCCTCATCATCCTTCTGTAGAATTACATTTATATAATTAATAAGTATCTTCTGTATCTCTTCATCTTTGAGGAAATCGTCCAACACACACTAGTATACAGTTGGATAGATATCAGGTAACAGTTTGGTACTTTTTTTCTTATCGCGAAATTTTTCTGTTTCTTAGTATGCTGCTTAGCGTTTGGAATTCTTCCTTGTCTCTCCCAATACTCTTTCGAATCTCAGTGTCGCTATTTCCGGCTTATCTTAAAATACTTCCCAGTTATTTAAATTTCCGCCCTAGGATGATTTTGGTCCTTCCGATTTGCAATTCGCACTTTGGGCTCTCCTTTTGCTAACAATCACGCATTCTTTCTTCTCGCAGTTGATGTGTAATTCTTTCTTCTCGTTGCCATTCACTGCCTTTTGTTGCTTTCTTTTGTAGCTTTCTTTTTGTGCGAGAACTAAAATCCTGAGCCACGATGAAATTTTAATAAAAATGGAAACAAAATGAGGAAAGAGCGCTTGGAAAATTTGACGCTCACAGGACATGATGCAGGTAACAGTGACAGAGGAAAGGCATAAAGTGCCTAACACGTTCATGAAAATTGTTGGCAGAAGAGAGATTAGGAGAGATAGCAAATAGATAAACTTTGCTAAGTGCTAGAAACGAGAGGAAGCTGTAGAGAGCCATGACCATCCACGTTTTGAAGGAACACGGCACACAGAATAATAGGTTTTTTTTTTAATCATTTCACCCCAAGCAAGGCATTCCACTGCGACTATTGCGCTTGGGGCTACATAGGGGGGAGGTAAATAGGAGGGAGTGGTTAGATATAGGGAATGTCAGAAGGGGGGGGTGATAGATGTGATAGATTGGTGAGAAGAGTGTTTGAAAGAATGGAAGTTAGTGTGTTTGTTTAAAACAACAGCTAGCGAATCCGAGGGAATGTTCGAGAAATGCAGTCAGCAGTATTTCTTTTATGTGCTGTTTGAACGATCAAGAGTCTCCACATCTTCCTATCCAAGCTCGTAGAAATATGTATCTTCTTATTATACTCTCCAGTTTTTGTTTGGATATTTAATGACATCAGCTCGTTAGATAAGTAACTTGATGATTCATCTTGTCTTTAGTATATACTCTGGGTGTCAAATTCACCGAGCACTTTTTTCTTCATTGTTTCCCATAAATTTCAACTTGATTTTTTTGTATTCTAGGAGTATTTTTTTTTTTGCTTCCATTTTCCTTAAAACTACCACATTGTTTACGTATTCTATCCATGGTATTCTCAGCATCCTTCTGTAAAATCATTTCTGAGTGGACCTGAAGACTACCACCATCTCTAAATTTGTTGTTTTTCATTTTTTTTACTTGTTCCAGCGCAGTCTTATAGATTATTACATGAAGTTTCTGATAATCAAAAATTTTATTTTGGTTGGAGGTTTAACGACTTATCAGTCCTTATGTGATCATTTAAAGTCATAACCAATGATTTGGGGTAAAATTATTTTATCACTTTTTTCTTTTCGAGTATCAAGATTCATTGAAATTTATTTTTAAGAGCAGGGTCCCCAAATCCTACCCTTGTTATTTAACCCATAACTGGAGGAAAGGGACGGATTAATACCTTTCCCAAGGGCACCAGTGCTTAGTATTTACCCTATATAGCAAAGCAATTCTGAAATAACTATTAGTCCTGCAAGGCTTCGTCATTGGCGGACACAATCTGAACAATATAAGATATGCAGATGACACAGTGCTGGTAGCAGACACGGAAAGGAAGCAGCAATACCTCCTACAGAAGGTAGGTAAAGATAGCGGAAAGAAAGGACTAACTACAAGAAAACTGAATGTATGGTCATCAGTAAAATGAGGAGCCCAGAATGTTAACTACAGGACTGAGATGATACAATGCTGATAGTAGACACAGAAAGGAAACTACAAGACCTCATACAGAAGTAGCTGAAGAGATCGGAAAAAGGATTGCAAATAAGCTATAAGAAAACTGGTCATCAGTAATAAGAGGAGCCCAAAATGCCACAGGACTGAAATGATACAGGGTATTCAACTGGAATTCGAACTCGGCTCACCGATTTCTCTTTCCGAGCCGCACCACTGCACCACAACGCACATCCGTCACTATACGCTTACAGCACCTGGTATTCCCAAGCGGTCACCCATCTAAGTACTGAGCAGGTTCAACGTTGCTTAACATCGGTGATCGAGCGAGAACCGGTGTATTCAACGTGATAGGCAGTAAGCCTCAAAACGTCTTAGACAAATTTCAATATTTAAACAATTTTAGGTGGTTGTGGAGGGGGGAGCTCAGTTTCTCATACAACGTTATAGTAAATCGATCCTCCATTTTGGATCCACTAGCATTGCGGTAGCTTTGTTTTGGTTTTCTTTGAACGAGTAGTTGCTCTTGTTTTTGTCTTTTTCAAGTTTTCTTCAGTTCTTTGGATGGCATCTTCCTCTGAAACTCTAAGATTGGCTTTATTCAAAAAATTCGCAAAGGATTCAGTTGTTAAATATGCGCAACCAAAAAAGTTAATTGTACAGGATCGATTTATTATAAGGTTGTATGAAAAACTGACACCCACCTAAAATTATTTAAATGTTGAAATTTTTACAATTTAAAAAAAAAAAAATTATTTTGTTAATCGGAAAGTTTAGGGTTTAATCGATAAGATTGCACTGAAAAAAAAAAAATGAAAAACAAGAAATTTAAAGGTGTTCGTTGTCTCCTTTAGGTCCGCCCATTTCTATTTCCTTAAATCATATTTTATACCACGAATTTTAAAATTAGAGGGTGCTGTGGATGGACTGTCAAAATGACGCAAATATAAAAATAACACATGCATCTCATTTTAACAGATATCTTCTTCTTTACTTACCGTGACCTTTCAGGACGTAGGCGATCATGGATTTCCACTTGTCCCTATTCCTTCTCGATCTTAAATTTGTTCCTCTTGGTATCTCTCCCGAACCCCGCTCAGCTATCCACTTGCTCAAGCTCATCAAATATGTCTCCCTCTACTTTCTTCATGTCTCCTTTTCCCTCTATCCTTCCTGTGAGTATTACGTTCTCCAAGTCCTCCTTCCTCATTACGTGTCCCAGAAACCTCAGCTTTCTCTTTCTGATGCTAAGTATAAGTTTCCTTTTCGTGTTCATCCTCTCCAAAGCCTCATCGTTGCTCACGTGTACGGTTCATAGGCGATTTTCTAAGCGCCGCTTAGATGCGAAACAAGGCCGAAAGTTTGGGACAACCAGTGAGGATCGAACTCATTACTCAGTTGTAACTGGTTTTAGCAAGACAAGCTTGCTAACCATGCACCACCCCGAGGTGCCTCACGTGTTCAGTTCATAGTATCATCAGCATCCTTCTGTAGAACTACTTTTTGTTGCTTTGAGTCTCTCCTTAATCTTTGAGGAGATTGTTTAAATCCGCTGCCACAGATATCACATAACAGTCCAGTTCTCTTTTCTTTGTCTCCAACGAAATCTTCCTGTCTCTCAATACTCTGCTTAGCCTTCGAGACGCGTCTTTAGTCATGCCAATCCCCCTTCGGATCTCAGTGTCGTACTTTCCATCCTCAATCAGATGGCTTCCAATATATGTCAATTTCTGTACTTTCCAGATTTTGGTGTCCCCGTCTTGTATTTGGCATTTTGGGTCCCTATTTTGTCTTATGACCATGCATTAGGTTTTCTTGAAGTTTATGTTTAGCCATTTCTCCTCAATTTTTCTTCCTATCTTCTGTAGGAGATCCTGTGTTTTCCTTTCCGTGTCTGCTATCAGCACTGTATCATCTGCGTATCTTATGTTGTTCAGAATGTGGCCGCCAATTACGAATCGTTGGACGACTTCTAACTGTCTTGAAACCAGATTGTGCAACTGGGTCCCACCCATTCACAGTTAGATTAACCAAATGCAGACGACAATTCTACTCCTGCAGCTTCTTTTCTCGCACTTCTCACCTGTGGAACTCGCTTCCATATTCATGCTTTCCTGACGGCTACAACCTCCAGGAATTTAAATGCAGTGTCAATACTCATCTATTAACCACTTGACTCTAGTTCTTTCACCACCTCGTATATCCTTTCCTTTCTCTCCACCTTTGCAACTGTCATCACACCTGTATTCCCATCCTTCTATTGCTCCTTTCTAACTGGTTCGTCTTCCTCTTCACTCTCTTCTAATTAATCTTTTTACACTTATGTAGCCCCCTGTACATCAGTGGCATTACCGCCTTGCTCGGGGTGATACGATTAAAAAAAATTGCTTCACTGTACAGATTGAATAGATCCGGTTAGAAGACACTTCCTTGTCTTACAACCCTTTTTATTTTCGTATATGAGCTGAATTTATTTCCTGTCCGTATGCGGGCGTTTTCTGCTACTATATAACACTAATGTCTTTTCAGGATATGTCAATGTTGTCGTCGTACATTGTCGAACTCATTTGCATAATCATTAAAGCAATTACACGCCATTCTGCATTTGTATTGCTCTTTCTGATAGTATACTGAGCATAAACATCGCGTTGTTTTGTTCCGGTGTCTTTAACGAACCCACACTGTTTTTCTCTTATTTCTGGGACGATTCTTCTGCGTGCTCTGTTCATCAGAAACCGGATGATGAGTTTTGTTATGTGGCTCATCAAGCTGATTGTTCGGTATTGTTCACATTCCTTTTCGCCAGGCTTCTTACGTAGAGCTATAAAAATTAATCTACTTAAGTTTTCCGGTATATCGCTTCTTCTTCTATGTGCCTTGTCCCTTCACGACGTAGGCGATCATGGCCTTCGACTTTTCCCTATCCCTGGTGCCCTGAGCACGCCTTCTCCTGCTACACCATGCAATCCTCGTTCCGTCATCCAACTGATTAGGTTCTTCAAATATGTTATCCGCTACTTTCCTCTATCTCTTTTTCCCTCCATCTGATTCTCGAAGTCCTCCTTTTTCATTGCGTGTCCCAGGAACTTCAGCTGTCTCTTCCTGATGCTCGATATTAATTTCGTTTTTGTTTCCATCATTTCTAAGACCTCATCATTGCTCACATACTCGATTCATGATATTCGCAGCATCCTTCTGTAGAACCACATTTTTGTACCTGCTTGATTCTGGTATCCCCGACCTGTATTTGGCATTTTGGGCTGCCCTTTTTACTGGTGACCATGCATTCGGTTTTCGTGCAGTCCTTTCTTGTTACTTTCTTCCGCTACCTTCTGTAGGAGGTCTTGTAGTTTCCTTTCTGTGTCTGATATCAGCACTGTATCATCTGCGTACCTTAGGTTGTTTAAATTGTGGCCTCCGATTACGAATCCAGGCATAACTTCTAGGGTCCTCAAAATATTCTCGCTGTACAAGTTGAACAGATCCGGTGAAAAGACACATCCTTGTCTTATGCCCCTTTCTATTTTGTATATCTACTCAATTCATTACCTGTCCGTATGCAATCGGTTTGCTGCCAGTAAAGATTAACAGTAGCGATATACCAGTAAAGAATCTTTATTGGTATATCGCTACTGTGGTAGATTTCATTTATTATTTCTGTAATCCTATCTATTCCAAATTTATCTAAAGCTGTCAGCATCGCTATTACAATATCGTCTGGTCCTGCTGCTTTGTTTCTGCCTAATTTGGTCAGTGCAGCTTCTACTTCAGATTTGAATATTGCTGGTCTGTCAGTATTTATGTACTGCTGTCTGCTCTCTCTTATCATGGAAGAGATGTCCAATATATTCGTTCCACCGATGAAGAATTTTCTCTTTCTCTATGTTTTTATGCACTCTCCTTTATTTTGGCGAGGCCAACCTCTCTGTTTCTGGACATTTGTCATTGGCCACATTTCTTTAGTCTGCCTGCATTTGCTCTTTATTTCCTTGTATAGTTTCCTGTATTCCATTCCATGTCTTGGCATTGTTTTCTGTCTCTTTTGCATCATGTCAAGAATTTCATCAGTGATCCCCTTATTTTTTTCTCCTGCGTCCGTTTACCTTTGGGATGATGTCATTTGCTGATGTCACTAGAGCTTCACTTAGTGCATCCCATTTCGATTTTCCATTTTCAATTTGTCCTTCATATATTCTTTTCACGCTATCTGTATATTTTTATTGCAGGTTCGGATCGGTATCGAGCTTGTTTCCTTGCAATTTGGGTGCTGTGAGGCTTCTTTACCCTCCGAAATTTCTTCCTTAGTTCGCATATAACTGGGACATTGCTGCTTCTGCAGTCAGAATTTGGGTAGGTTTTTCAGTGTTGAACTGCGTTCCTGAATCTCTTTTTGATAATTATATAATCGTTTAGTTTGTGGTTTAACCTCTTGGGCTTTTCAATATCAATAATCGTTTTGGGTTTTTTTTAAAACCAGTTATTGGTTTTTGACTGGTCATTCGCTGTGCATCACTGGACTCGTTTCTATCTACGGTCTTTGCTGTTTCTCAGTCCGAAATTGCTGTTTCTCTTTCCCTCTCTTTGCCAACTTTGTCATTCAGGTCTCACATGATAATTCTAATTCATTGTGACTTGCACAGCCTTGGCATTGTCCAGCATGAACCGCCTTATTTACAGATTCATGTATTCCGTTCCACTGTTTTCTGTCCCCTTTGCATCATTCCCTGTGCACCACTGGACCCGTTTCTATCTGCGGTCTTTGCTGTTTCTCAGTCCGAAATTGCTGTTTCTCTTTCCCTCTCTTTGCCAACTTTGTCATTCAGGTCTTACATGATAATTCTAATTCATTGTGACTTGCACAGCCTTGGCATTGTCCAGCATGAACCCCCTTATTTACAGATTCATGTATTCCGTTCCACTGTTTTCTGTCTCCTTTGCATCATTCCCTGTGCACCACTGGACCCGTTTCTATCTGCGGTCTTTGCTGTTTCTCAGTCCGAAATTGCTGTTTCTCTTTCCCTCTCTTTGCCAACTTTGTCATTCAGGTCTCACATGATAATTCTAATTCATTGTGACTTGCACAGCCTTGGCATTGTCCAGCATGAACCGCCTTATTTACAGATTCATGTATGCTAATAAAACAAGCACGGATGCTATACCCAGGAAGACACAGGAAAAGTTGCAAGTATGAAATAAGAAGTTATAGCAAAAGAAATTTTAAATGTATCCCAATTCGTTAACAATCTAGATTAAAATGTACACGCCTCGCTTTTCATACTAACCAGAACTTATTTTCCATATACATTTGTCTGCGAACACATTCAGTAGGTAGGTCACTCACCGTTTCACCTTTGCCTTTAGTGCGATATGTGAGGGCTGAAAAACCTATTTCCCTCATTATCAGTCTCAGAAGTCTTGCTGCCCGATGTAGTTTATCGTCATACCTAGGACTTTAATGTTCTAGGTCGATAAAATATTCCAACGTCAATGTAAAAAGAGTGAATCGGATTTTATGGCTGAAACGTTTGAATCGCTGGTGTTCAAGGTGTGCGTTATCTGCACCCGACAAGTCTACCCACTTTACTGAAGCTTCAATGAAGCGTTTTTATAAAAGATGGGAAATTGGATGTAGATGTTACGCATGACAAGATGAACACCTTTTTCCAGCGGTAGAATTGACTGATTATTCACAGGCACGTCCCGGTGTTAAATCACGACAGTTTGCTCAATAAATGCTTTCACAAAACAGGCATTTCATTATGTGGAACTGTTTCTCGAATCTTGTATCCCTGCTTGTTTTATTAGCATACATTTGCCAAAAGTAATTCAAACGTCATTGAAGTTGGAGAATTTTTTTTTGACTTCTTCTTCTTCTATGTGCCCTGTCCCTTCAGGACGTAGGCGATCATGGATCTCCACGTCTCCCTATCCCTTGTGGCTCTTAGTATGTATGCTCCAGTTGCTCCTGGCAACCCCCGTTCCGTCATCCACCTGATCAGACCCTGCAAATATGTTATCCGCTGCCTTCCTCTGTCTCTCCTTCGTTCTATCTGTCCAGTCAGTATCAAGTTCTCCAGGCTCTCCCTCCTCATTGCATGTCCCAGGAACTTCAGTTGTCTCTTCCTGATGCTCAGCATCAATTTCCTTTTTGTTTTTTGACTAGACATCCTAATAATGTTTTATTTTTTATCAGATCCAGAAGGCTGAGGAAGAAATTAAAAAAAAAAATTTTCATCTATTTTTTGATCATTTTATTCCAAGCGATGAGGGACTGACACCAGTGCGCAAGAAGTTACAGTGATAAAAAATCTGGTTACAGCGGGTATTGATGAAAGATAAATAGGGTTCAAGAAGATAGAAGATGACCCTTGATGTTGGATTTAAATTTTTGGAAAGAGCAGCTTTGTAGAGTGTATTTTTAGAGAGTATATATTTAAGCAAATAAACAGAATGGAGTTCCACAGACGAGAAGTGCGAGAAAAGTAACTCTTCCTGTAGAAGTGAAGGTTTCATTTAACTATTTCAACGTTAAAAGGGTCCAGTATGTTAATTCGGTCGGGTTTCAATCCTGGCTAAAAGCAATCGGATGTCTAACCGTACTGATGAGCTGTGATATAGCAAAACAGATCTGTCTGTGGATGACTATTTACGCTCTCACACTCTGGAAGAACGGTAAACTTTGAAAAAACAGTAGCTCCTGTAGCATCTACGCATCATACATTCAGTAATGAATTAGAACACTCTTAGCTACTGGCGAATGTTTAGCTGGTATATCACAGGCTAAAAGGTAGAATCGCTGACTTATGTCAATTCGGTTGGGTTTCAATTCTGTCTAAAAGCAATCGAATATGTTTAACCGTACTGATGTCTATATATATATATATGCATAACATCGCAAATAGTCGTGGAACGAAAGCCAAAAATATATGAGCAAACACAAAAAAAAAAATGAGGAAGAGACAGAAATCGGAGAAATAAATAAAGAGAAGACGAAGAGACCGTTAAATATATTGCTGAGGGTGCAATTTGATAAGGAGGTCAAAGAAAATCAGTTATCTTCAGTTCCCAACCGCTGTTCGAAATCCCTCAGCAATTTTTTAAAATCCTCATTGAACTGCTTATTATGAACAAGTGCTTGCCTTTAATTACTGGCCACTATTTATTTGGATCAGCAACACCTACCGTGACCTTATACTCCACAAGGATGTCTGCATGATTTACCACTACAAAATATTTTTACAGTGAGGTTCACCCTGTACAAGGACCATTCGAAGTAGAGGGTTACTGTGTAAAAGGCAGTCTATGGGGAAACTAACGGTTAACCAAAGACCTGAACAAGTTAAGAGTGTAGTAATAGAAAAAAAGTCATCTTGGGAGTTGGTCCTACTGAACAGTGGTTCGCGGGCAGAGGCGTTTCGAGTGGAACTTCTCACTAATGGAATACGTAGTGAATGAGGGTGGTTTGCTAGAATGTAAGTGGAATGGCGGATCCTAGTCATAAAGGTTAGACCTAGCGCAACCAAAAAGTGCAATTCTTCTGAGCACTTTCCATGGAAAAAGATTTACGCATACATATACTTACATTCATAATAAACATCTAATGTGTTTGTTACTCGTGGCGCACACACTTAAAAAAACATACGTTTTTCGTATATATTTAACATTCATCCACTGCTTTATCACACGTGATAAGTATCTGACCAATAAAACTATACTTTACTCAACATACTGTCTCTTGGATTTAAAATAATTAAATCATTCGTGGTTAAATAATATCTGAAGAAGGTTGTTAAAGTGAAACATGTTAGATTAAAGACACTTCTATTCATATATATATATATATATATATATATATATATATATATATATAAGAATGCGGTGTAAATATAGAAGAATCCAAAGGAGTATCCTATACATACAGTGGTAGGATAACTTTCTAAGAGAGCTCTAAATATATATGTATATAAATACATATAGAGCAAATATAAGAAAAAGATTAGGCAGACACGTTATTTTATGGTTAATTGGAAATATGGGCCTATTTCAGGCGAACCATCATTATCTTCCGTCTTTATTGTACAGAAGATTTTACAATAAAGACGGAAGCTGATGATGGTTCACCTGAAATAGGCCCAGACTTCCGATTTACCATGAAATAACGTGTCTGCTTAAATTTTTTCTTATATATATATGCACATGAAGAGAACCAATAGGTTTAAAATCCAAAGTTCTCCGGCATTTTCTTTTAAAAAGTGTTCAAAACAACATAGCTTCTAGAGTGTAATATAATTAAATTTGTTTTTTTTTTCATTTTGTTAAAATTAATTTAATTTACATGGCAACACGAAAATTCATATTCTTTGATATATATATAATTAATTAAATTTGTTTTTTTTTTAATTAGAATTACATTGCGACACAGAAATTTCTCTTTCGAGATTTCTATCTCGTCATCACAACAATGATCTAATATTGCCTGATGACGAGAAGTGTGACTGGATCTATCACGAAAATGAAATAATATGTGTGGGCAGCCTAGTGTTTCAGTTCTTAACTGAAATATTTGGCCTTCATGCGTCCAAATCGACAGTAGATTTCTGGATGACAAAGAAGTGAAGTAAAAAAAGCGTTCCTTGGGTAATAGTGTCGGCTTAATTAAATATTGCTTAATGTTTTCTTATAAGGAAACAGCTAATATTATCATTACCATATAGTGGAAAAGACTTTTTTCACACAGTATTTCTGTTAATCTGATTCTTTTTATAATTAATAATTAAACTTTTATCCACAGGAAAGTGCTCAGATTTCTAATAGGGGTCCGAGACCGACTCTTCGATTCTAGGTAGATTACACAGATACTACACTGATCGCTATATTCTTAACCTCTGCCATTAGATTATTAGAAAATAATACATGGTCGTGGCGAATCCATTCAGCAGCACAAAGGAAAAGAAAAATTGTTCAGTCCATACGATCACTTTCATGTATGGGTCGATGGGCTCCGATCATTCCCCTTTTGTCTCATGAGAATGTGTTAGAAAGAAAATTTAAAAGAAAAATGAAGAGTAGAAGGAGATAGATATATAGAAAGCGAGAGATAGAGTGGACGAGAGAGAGACTTGTTTGTGAAGAAGATACGTATATGATAGAGTGAAGAAAGAAAGAAAGAAAGAAAGAAAGCTGTGTATGGCGATGGATTTTCAAGTTTGTAAGAA
This sequence comes from Ascarosepion bandense, assembly GCA_037127315.1. Taxonomy (NCBI): domain Eukaryota; kingdom Metazoa; phylum Mollusca; class Cephalopoda; order Sepiida; family Sepiidae; genus Ascarosepion; species Ascarosepion bandense. The sequence goes on along the minus strand of JBBBDQ010001018.1, from coordinate 3,615,677 downwards.
GAAAAATAAGAAAGTGAAAAAAGACCATTTTTAGCGATGAATTGCTATGTTTATAGAAAGAAAGAAAGAAAGAAAGAAAGAAAGAAAGTAAAACTGCGTATTTGCGATGCATTTTCAAGTTTATACGATGAAAATGAAAGAAAACAAGAAAGAAAGAAAGAAAGCAAGAAAGAAAAAAGAAAAGGAGAATAGCTGTGTGGTCGGTAAGTTTCTTATTTTATAGAAAGGAAATTATGAGTGAGAAAGAAAGCATAAATCATAGCAGAAAGAGAAACAAAAAGACAGAAAGAAAGAAAGAAAGAAAGAAAGAAAGAAAGTAAAACTCAAGAGAAAGAGAAATAGAAAGAAACATTCCAAAAAAGAAAAAGTAAAAAAGGACTGACTCAGATTGAGAACTTAAGTGTAGCAAGTGAGAATAAATGCTTAATTGTTACAAAGTCCCTCGTGCAAAACATGTCCATTTGTTCATTTTATGACTCCAAATCGTAAAGTACCTTTTGTATCGAGACATATGTATTTCCCCTCATGTCTTGATTTTAGTAATGAATGAACATTGAATGATAGAAAAAGTGAACCGTATTGAAATGTTTTCAATTAGAATAAGGAATTCGCTTGAGTCTAGAAGTCAACGTGATTATGTGACGCTATTTTGTTTTTAAAAGCTTCTTTCATTCTACGTAGGTTAGAAAAAAATAATTCCCTGTTCTAAGGTGCAGCCATCTTAAGTTACCCGTATCTCGCGCTTCCTGTTTCTGTGTATGTATCATTCTTACGGCGTCTACCACAGTGTAATGGTTAACAAGTTCATTCGATTGGTGCAGTGAGTACAAATATCCTTGGTACAGTGAGTACAAATATACAGAAGTCTCATAACTTATGCCAAACTATAAGGTTATTTTCGTCTGCAGATGATGGTTTTCGGAAATTAAGTAAAGTTCTTAAAGTTTTTGAAGAGAAAAGAAACAGAAAAAAATGTAATCTCAAACATTTATAGGGGCGTGGAGCGTAGGGGTTAAAATGAACGGTTGATTTGACGGCACCAAGAAAATTATTGAAGGATAAAAATGAAAAGAAAACAGGTAGGTAATTTTAACAAAATGAGATAAGGAATTTACAATTTTACAAACTTGAAGTATGTGTCAGTAGCTTGTTTCAGAAAATTAAATCAGAAATTTTTAAAGTCCGTAGTTTTAACGAATTATGAAGAGGAACTGTTCATACAACAGACTGAATGATTTCACATTAAATAATACTAAAAAGTGTGTAAAACAAGAGTAAGAGAGTTCCTTGCTCACTGAAAGAATATATGGTTTGTATACGTTCAAAATTATACGAAGAGAGATAGTTTTAAATACTTAGGTTTTGTGATTGCTGAAGGAAAATTCCTCGGAAAGCAGCGTGCTTGGTTAAAAGGCCATTGCAATCATTGGCGAGAAATTTTACACAGGTTTCAATGCAGGAGGTGAACATAAATTCAGACACACTTCTTTTATTAATTTAATCTTTCTCCTCGTTTTTATATATATATATTTGCTACTTTTTCTTCTAGGGTGACCTGCTAAGTTCTGTGAAGGCAGGCTTTTCATTGGTACAGAGTAAATTTCACAGAAACTCGCTAATTCCTTTCATCCCTTTTCCTCAGATCTCCGAATTTGAAGGAAATGTGTGAAGAGAACTATACATACCTAATTACCTGTACTTCTGGTGGCGTTCATCGTGAGCAGATTAAGCCGGTTTCTTCCCTAGAAGAAGTTTCATAGGACTTTTTAACTTCAATTTTTAGCATGCGGTGCGAAGATTTTCTTGCAGTAGGTTGCCAATTCCTACTGCGGTACACTGGTTGTCAACCAAGGCTATAGAACGCAGTTTGTTCTGCTATTTCCCCTTAGCTGGAGGGAGAAGATATGGATACGTACGTAAGTGAATGTAATGAATTCGACTGGAATTCGAAGTCGGTGTCCTCCTCAATATACATATATATCCTCTAATTTTTCCTGCAGTATGTTGCCAATTCCTATTGTGGTAGATTGGTTATCAACCAAGTCTATAGAATCCAATTTGTTTTGCTATTTACCCTTAGCTGGAAGAGGGAAGAGATTGATTCTTATCTTTCCTAAGGGTATTAGTACATAAGTAAATGTAATGAATTCGACTGGAATTCGAAGTCGGTGTCCTCCTCAATATACATGTTTACCCTCCGATATGTGTGTAAAAATAATTGTCAAAAAGATTTCTCTTCCTCTCCTGTGTCTTTTGGTTTCCGTTAGTTTCATGACGTCGTTTCGTCAAAACTTCCTGTGCCCATGCAGTGTTGAAAGAAGCGAGAAAGAGAGGGTTGACGAAGTGTAAAATCTTTTGCCAAAAACAGATTGTTGCATGCAAGGCGTCACTGGAAATGCATCTCACACAGTTTTTACATAAAACAATTATAAATAGATACTTTCACTAATTTTCCATACTTAAAGTTTAAAATGAATTTTTAAAAAAAAAGTAAAAGCGTTCTTGAAGCTTTTATTGAAAGCCATTTTTTTTTAATCATTTCACTCCGAGCAAGGCAGAAATGCCACTGATGAGCGGGGGCTACATAACTGTAAAAAAATTAATTTGAAAAGAGTGACGAGTACAAACTAGTTAGAAAGGAGCAATAGAAAGCTGAAAATGCAGGTGCGATGACAGATACATAGGTGGAGAGAAAGGGGAGGATATACGGGGGTGGGGAGTGAGCTAGAGTCTAGTGGTTAATAGATGACTATTGACTTTGCATTTAAATTTCTGGAGGTTGTAGCCGTCAGGAAAGCAACAATATGGGAGCGAGTTCCACAGACAGGAAATGCGAGAGAAAGAAGCTGCAGGAGTAGAATTGTCGTCTGCATTTGGCTAACCTGACTGTGAATGGGTGGGACCCAGTTGCCAGTCTGGTTGCACGAGTAAACACCTGTTAAGGAGGCACGAGTGACTTAAGTTCGTCCGAGCAGAAGCCATGAAAGCACCCAGACAAAGAGTCCAATTTACGATTTCCAGTAAGTAAAGTACTCTTGTTCATTCCAAATAGAAATTATATTGATTGTAATCGAATATTTTTGGTTGATTTTATTAAAATAATTGAAAAAAAAAAAGCCGTTTTCACACATTCTGACGCATTTATAAACAACTGTTAATTCTTGGTTTTAAAATTCTTCCAAAAATAAAATATACTTTTCGGAAAATTTATTTGAACTGTAATAATTCTAATTAAAAAAATACTTTAAGTTTACAATAACAGAGAAATGAATTTTTAAAACAAACAGTAGCGGTTATTTACGTATCTTTCACCCCTCTTCAATCACTTAACAAGCACCAATGTCGTGTATGGTCAAACATATTTTAGAAAAGGGCATGTTATATAATATTTTATATACATAAAAAAATAATTTGAGAAATTTTGGGGTAAAATGATTTGCATTACACTTTTCAATTTTTGATAAGTTAATATAGTTTTCACTTAATAACAATATCACCAAACCAAATGAAAGTAATCCAGAACTTTAAAAGATTTATAAATCATTATAATTAAAATGTAGAAAGTAATGAAAACAATTGTTATAAAAAATTCATCGAAATTTTTTTCTTAAGACAATAATGTTCTTAAAGCTTATTTATAAAAGCAAGTAAAAGCTTTTCTAATTAGATAATGTCATAGTTTTATTTCATTTTTTATTTTACGATTCGGAGCAAATTTTTTGGAAATGAGCAGTGGTTTAACAAAAAGAATTATTCATTTACATACTTCAAGGAATGCTGCTTTTATCTCATGAAAAATCTTTAGATGAAAATTTAATTTTTCGAAATTAATTAAGTGGGTGGTAATATATGCATATAAAAAAAGAAATACAAAAAATACCAAAAGAAATACAAAAACGCCAAAAGAAATACAAAATATATCAAAAGAAATACAAAAAATACCAAAAGAAATAACAAAAAATTTTTTTTAAATCAATTAATTTGTGACTAAGGCCTGAAAGGTTCATTAAAATTCAACAATTATTTGATTTTTGCAAGAATTTCCAAATCTGTAATGTGATAGATCCTTAATTGGCAGCTCAGATACACTCATTTTCTCACCGGTGAAATGTGACTTCCCTGTGTCTCTTCTACAAATACTTTCTCGGCTTCCGCTCCCATAAACTTAGCTCACTGGTTACCCCTAAATATAAATTTACTCGAGCCACAAGATTAGCAACTAGGTTCCACCCTATTACTGTGAAGCCAATAAATTGTAAACGCACAAATTTGAAGTATAAGGACGAAAACAATTCTACTCCAACAGCTTTTTTCTCGCACTTCCCGCCTGTGGAATTCCCTTCCGTCTACTTGCTTTCCCGACAACTACAATCTCCAAGAATTTAAATGTAAAGTCAATAGTCATCTCCTATCTCACTAACCTGCATCCTCTCTCTCATGCTATTTTCTCCGTTTACTCTACTCTCATCAGTATTCTCATCCTACTTTTACCCACTTCCTCACACCTCCTATAACCGGTTACTCTTTCTCATAACTTTCCTCCTATCTAACCCCCTGCACAACAGTGGCAGTAAAATGCCTTGCTTGGGGCGATATGATTATAAAACAAAAAAGAAAAAACAAAGAAGTTTAACCAAGAAGAAGAGAAAAAAACGTGCATATTTGTGAATAGATAGATAAAGAGATAGTCATAATGAAATACAGACGAAAGAGTGATATCGAAAGCAATTGATAGGGAAATAGATAAACAATTATATATATATATATATATATATATATATATAGATAGATAGATATATAGATAGATAGATAGATAGATAGGAAAGAAAAGACTGGGATAGATAGATAGATAGATAGATAGATAGATAGATAGATAGATAGATAGAAAGAAAAGACTGGGATAGATAGATAGATAGATAGATAGATAGATAGATAGATAGATAGGAAAGAAAAGACTGGGATAGATAGATAGATAGATAGATAGATAGATAGATAGATAGATAGAGAAAGACTGGGATAGATAGATAGATAGATAGATGGGATAGATAGATAGATAGATAGATAGATAGATAGATAGATAGATACAATCTTCAAGAATTTAAATTTAAAGTCAATATTCATCTCTTATCTCACCAACCTGCATCCTCTCTCTCATGCTCCTTTCTCCATCCACTACACTCTCACCAGTATTCTCATGCTTCTCTTATCCACTTCCTGACACCCCCTATAACCTGTCACTCAATCTCATAACTATCCTCCTATATAATCTCCTGTAAAACAGTGGCAGTGAAATGCCTTGCTTGGGGTGATATGATTATAAAAAAAAAATCAATGTAATTTCACCAGAAAAAAGGCGCAAAGCACAAATACTACATCGACCGCTTACGTAGAAAAAAATAAAAAGAAAGCAAGATTCTTAACCAAAATTTCAAACGTGCGAGAAAGGATTAAAAACTTTAATAAAATATCAAATATTTAAAAAAAATACTTTGGACTTTCCTCTTAATAAAGACTTATACATTTCGGCGGCGAGGAATTTTTGTATTTAATATCAAGCTTAGGATTTCTTTTCATCATGCTATGCTGATTTTTCAGCGGAAATTGGTGGTACCTAATTATAAATAGCTTTATTTTTGGAAATGTTATTTTCTTCTGTGTCGTATTCCTTCAGGACTTTGTCGAATATCACTCTTTACAATTTTATGTCTTTTGTAGATCTTAATACATGTTTTTTTTTTCTTATCTCTCTTAAACCTTGTTCCATCATCCATTTATTCAAGCTAATTAGGTAAGTTATTCATTTTTTTCATCTGTCCTACTTTCCTTTAATTTCACTTGTGAATATCAAATTTTCCAAGATATATGTCCTCATTATTTGCCCTATAAATTTTAACTGTCTCTTTCTGATGTCAGGTACAAGTTTTTTTTGGTTTTTATTTTCGCTAAAAATTCGTTGTTGTTCACATACTCTGTGGCTGACGGCCATAGCACGTTGAATACACCGGTTCTCGCTCGATCACCGAAGTTAAGTCAACGTTGAGCCTGGTCAGTACTTAGATGAGTGACCGTTTGGGAATACCAGGTGATGTAAGCGTTTAGTGACGTATGTGCGTTGTTAGTGCAGTGGATATCGGTTCGGAAAGAGAAATCGGTGAGCCGAGTCCGAATTCCAGTTGAATACCCTGCATTCACTTAAGCACTGGTACCCTTAGGAAAGGTAATAATCCGTCCCTTCCCTCCAGTTATGGGTTAAATAACAGGGTAGGACTTGGGAGCCCTATCCTTAAAACAAATCCCAATGAATCTTGATACTCGAAAAGAAAAAAAGTATTACCAGACACAAAACTTATATAAAAAAAACAACAATAAATTGTTGAAAGAAAAAGGTATTACCAACAATAAATAAATAAAATTTAGTTGGTAATAAATGACCCGCCGAGGTTGATATGCTATAAAACTAAACAACCAACCAACATGTTCTGTTCATAGTATTCTTAGCAACCTTATGTAGATCAACATTTCTGTTACTTCACTCTTTTCTTCATTTGAGGAGATTTCCAAGCATTCATTGCCATATAAAAGAACTGACATTACATAATTATTTTCAGTCCTTTTTCATTTCTATCTAACGAATTCTTTCTGTTTCTTAATACTCTGCTTAGCTTTTGGAAGGCATATTTCGCTATCCTAAAACGACTTTGAATTTCAGTATTGCACTTCGTATCATGTGTTAAAACACTTCTCACGTATTTAAATTTCTGTAAATGTTTGATTTTTATATCTTCAGTTTCTAAATTTGTTGTTGCGCTGTTCAATTTGCGAGCAACGATGAATTCCGATGTTTCGTCCTTACTTCTCTCTTTCCTTCCGTTAACTTGTGTTTGAGTTTCTCTGGTTTTATCATCTTACAGATGATTTTTGTCTGTCTTAGTTAGGATCCTCTCCATTATAATAAAGACCGTCGAGTATATATATATATATATATATATATATATATATATATATATATATATGAACATTTTCTTCCTGTCACGCTTATGAAGAGAGAGAGAGAGAGAGAATCAAAATCGCTTAAAACAATTTTGAAGTATAAAAACGAAAACAAATTCAGTGAATAAACCTTTTAGAATCAACGAAGGTGACAGGAGAAACTTAAAGTGCGAGCGTTAAAAAAAAAAAAGAAGAAAACAACAACACGCACGAATATGAACTTTCTGACCTGCCCACCACTTGATTTATCTATTTATACACGATACCTTGGCCATCAGAAAAGCAAACAGATATCGATATGTTACGTCATAAGTTTATTCGCCTGAAGGAGTAAACTTTAGACTCGAAACACGTGTAGCGACACATATACTATTATGAACACTATATATGTCATACGAAAAAGCAAGTAATATTAATAATAATAGCATCAATACATCTACACTTTAAACAAAACGTTCACGGCTTCTCGTACATTTTCTTTTATACCAATTCGTCTCGTTGGAACAACTACTATTTCTGTTTTTAATATATATGTATATATATATTGTTGTTGGGTCTTCCCCTTTGTGCATATGACAACGGACTCGACTGAGTGTATATATAATCCTGTCATAGAGAGAACAGTGGAAGATCTGGAATCTCAGTTATAGTTGCAGTTTACAGTGGAGAGATCCGTTACAGTTATCGAAGAGTTCTGACAGATACCGAAGTTACCCTGAGATCATACTATCTCTGAGCTCAACTCAGCTAGAATAAATTACACGGACTTACTATTTCACTTCAAGATTTGTATATATTTATTTCTACTAAATAGTATTCCTGAATTGACTAACCCGCGTTCCAGTTTGTATATTACGTTCAATATAACCGACTTTTCTATCTCCAGACCGGTTTTTGTTGTTCATTGTTTTGGCGGTTCCTCCTCCGGAATCCACAACACACACACACACACACACACACACACACACACACACACACACACACACATATATATATATATATATATATATATATATTTAATCATGAGCCGTTCTAAACGTCGTATTTTTGCTTTAATTTCAGTTGAAAATAAAGACAAAAATTCTTCATGATTAAACATAATAGACATTCATTGTCTCTTATATTTAATAGCATATGTCTAGAAAATTACTTGCTGCCTCGATATACTAAATATATATATATATATATATATATATATATATGTATATATATATATATATATATATATATATATATATATATAATAACAAGACCGACAACAAATAACAGACAGAATCTAATTCCGTTACTATCCGTCGCTGTAAGGCGTTGGACAAGAGGGGAGAAAAAAAAGAAAACTGCGGAATACAGACAATACATACAATACCCCGCAGTAAAGAAAAAAAAACCCAAACGGAACCAACCACAAAGAAAGAAAAAGTGCTCGATACAGAACCAACCAAAGCGAAATAACAAATCGGAAGCAATGTAGAGCAAAGACACGTAAAAAAATCACAAGATCGCCAAAACCTACCGCGGTTTCACACAACGGCTCGTCAGGGCCCTGACGAGCCGTTGTGTGAAACCGCGGTAGGTTTTGGCGATCTTGTGATTTTTTTACGTATATATATATATATATATATATATATATATATATATATATGATGCTCTCAAATAATTTATCGTTTTTTTAATGCGAAAGTACAGTCGTATTAAAATAATGATTTAATGAACACAGGATAGAAAAGATTTTCTAACTTAAAAATTCATTTAACGACACTTTCTTTTTTACATATTGCTTGTTTGTAGTGCATAAATATACCGCGAATCACAGCTGTGGAAGTGACGTATTCTTAATCTAACCTGCTTGCTTATCAAAAACATAACTTATTCCTCTGATCCGATTGGCCTTTCAATATGACTTCTAAACATTGAAACAATACCTTATTTCCTAACCCTGAACTCTGATTTTTCTGTTTTATTTTGCTAATCGACTGAGAGTGACAACGCAGACATAACATTTCTTTACTTTTCAAAGTTTTTTGTGATATTGACTCTCGTGAAATGAAGTTTATTTTATTTGGAGAATCTACTAAGGCGAATTGGCATGGCAAAGGACGCGTTCCAGAATATGATCAAAATACTAACACACAGGAAAATCTCAATAGAAACGAAGAAAATAGTTCTAGACTGCTACGTGATGTCAGTTCTTCAATACGGCTGTGAATGCTGGACAATATCATCGAAAATGAGGACAAAACTGGAAGCGGCCGAAATGTGGTTCTACAGAAGGATGCTGCGGGTATCGTGGACTGAGCATACAAGCAACGACGAGGTGTTAGAAAGAATGGCAACAAAAAGGAAATTGATGCTGAGCATCAGAAAGAGACAACTGAAGTTCCTGGGACATGCAATGAGGAAGGAGAGCCTGGAGAACCTGATACTGACTGGACAGATAGAAGGAAGGAGAGACAGAGGAAGGCAGCGGATAACATATTTGCAGGGCCTGATCAGGTGGATGACGGAACGGGGGTTTCCAGGAGCAACAGGAGCAAACATACTAAGAGCCACAAGGGATAGGGAGACGTGGAGAGCCATGATCACCTACGTCCTGAAGGGACAGGGCACATAGAAGAAGAAGAAGTCCACTAATGTACTTGTCTTTATAAAATTCTGGCTGCTCCATTGAACATTTCATATCACTTTAATGTTAAATTAAAAGCACTTAGAATACACGCCATCTTTGTCTTTTAATCAAAGTAAACATTCCTACACAAATCTCTCTGTGACAGAAGAAAAGATTACAGGCAACCGAAAGATGGTTCTTCCGGCGAATGTCGAGAATACCATGGACAGAACATGCGACAAATGCAGAAGATACTAAAGAGAATAAGAATTGCAAAATAATTGTTGATAACAATAAAAAATAGACACATAGTAAGAGATGGTTTGGAGAATATAAGACTCAGAAGACACATTGAAGACAAGAGAAACAAAAGTATCTATCTATTTATCTATCTATCTATCTATCTTGTTTGTTAGGTTTATTTCGTTATCTCTCTCTCTCTCTCTCTCTCTCTCTATATATATATATATATATATATATATATAGTACATTTCTATGTATTTTAGTATGTATGTAGCTATAAGTAAAGTGAAAGGGTGGATCTTCTGAAATACAGGTATTCACAAAAACGTTTGAAGTGATCAAAATATGATGTATTAAGAAATAAAATCCATTAAATCTATCTATCTATCTATCTATCTATCTATCTATCTATCTATCTATCTCAACCTTTTCATATCTATCTATCTATCTATCTATCTATCTATCTATCTATCTATCTATCTATCTATCTATCTCAACCTTTTCATATCTATCTATCTATCTATCTATCTATCTATCTATCTATCTATCTATCTATCTATCTAATTTTCAACCTTTTCATATCTATCTATCTATCTATCTATCTATCTATCTATCTATCTATCTCAACCTTTTCATATCTATCTATCTATCTATCTATCTATCTATCTATCTATCTATCTATCTATGTAGCTATAAGTAAAGTGAAAGGGTGGATCTTCTGAAATACAGGTATTCACAAAAACGTTTGAAGTGATCAAAATATGATGTATTAAGAAATAAAATCCATTAAATCTATCTATCTATCTATCTATCTATCTATCTATCTATCTATCTATCTATCTCAACTTTTTCATATCTATCTATCATATCTATCTATCTATCTATCTATCTCAACCTTTTCATATCTATCTATCTATCTATCTATCTATCTATCTATCTATCTCAACCTTTTCATATCTATCTATCTATCTATCTATCTATCTATCTATCTATCTATCTATCTATCTAATTTTCATATCTATCTATCTATCTATCTATCTATCTATCTATCTATCTATCTATCTATCTATCTGCGACAATGAGTAATTTCTAATGAGAATAAGATTTATAAAATAATTGTTGATAACAATCAGAAATAAACCCACAACTATAGAAGTAGTTCTACGGGCGAGAAGTGCGAGAAAAGAAACTATTCCAGTAGAAGTGAGGAAGACATTTAACTTTTCAACAGTAAAGAGGTTGGACCTAGATGCCAATCTAGTAGAACGCTTAAATTAACGTGACTGAGACCCCAGGTGAAAAAGCTTATTCAGAGCAGTTTCTATGAACATATTTGTAGAAAAGACAGAGGGAAGCCGCGTCACGTCGGTGAAAATTGACTGGATTCGATGTGCCAAGTCAGGACGGATTCGTTTCATCCACTTCCACATGAATACTCAGAGAATGGTTATTAATCAATTTTCTCTCCAGCTGTAGGTTAGCAAGACAGTTTGGATTCTATAGCCTTGGTTGGCAACCATTATACCGCAGAAAGTAATGGCAACCTACTGCGGGAAAATATTCTTCTTAGTCAGTCCTGTCTCGGAAGGCTTGATTGCCCAAACGTGTATCGCGTATGGTAATATATATATATATATATATATATATATATATATATATATATATATATGTTGCATATTTATAAGTGTACAGCACTCTTTTTTTTTTTGTTTCTCATCAAAGTTTTTATTTCCTTCGTTTTGTTTAGCTTTTGGAAGATATATTTTGCTATCTCATTACACTTTTTGCAGATCCTTTTTGGGATTTTGTCAAGATTCTCCGAATGAATAGCAGTAGCACCCGACCAGATATGGTAACAGTTCTTGTAGTTTAATTTCCGTATGTATTAGTTATACGTTATCTGACTATATAAAAAAGCAAAATGGATGTTTACCTTGCCTTGCTTTTTCTCTGACACCCTCTGTAACTGGTTCTTTCTCTTCACTCTCCTCCTGCCTAAACGTTTACTCTCCTTTGTAGCCCGCTGCGCATCAGTGGCGTTACAATCTTGCTTGGGGTAAAACGATTTAAAAAAAGATAGGATTATTATCTATAATATCTATTTATAGGGTAAATATTTAATTTTTTGCATGTTAAACCGTGGAGCTGGAAGAGAATTTCACAAGCGAGAAAAAAAGAAACTGTTGGCATAGAACTTAGAGTTCAATCCAGCTCAACTTTAAATTGATGACATCTCAACGCCAATCTAGTACTGCGCTTAAATTCGAAGAGTCTAGAGACCTAGCGAAGAACTCATCCGAGCAATTACCATGGATGGAAGTATTTATAGAAAAGACGCAGGGAGGTAAGCTTACGGCAGTTGGAAAGTGACTGAGACCGAGACGCTAGATCGAGAGCAATTATATTGCTGATTCTTCACATTATTTACATTATTCAAACTATTGTCCTCATCTTTGTTGCCATTTCTACGACGTTTCGGCCGTTGTACGCTCCGGCCTTCTTCAGATGCTAGGAATTTCGAACCAAACCTTGATTATAATCACCTGGGTGTATCATCCTCAATCCTTGCATAGAGCCTCTTTTGTTAATCATGAGTTATCTCCCTTTAACCCTAAGACTGTGGCTGCCAAGAATTAATCTTTTTAGGGCTTCTAATTCCCTTAAGCGCCTTTGGATTTCAGTGTCGTACTTTCCGTTCTCTGTTAAAACACTTCACATTCATTTAAATTGTTGGTCACGAGGAAAAAAATACGGCTCAAGAATATCTTATCATGGCTGTTTGCAAATAGCGTCTTACATTTTGTTAATTGCATGAAAAGTAGAAAACATCTGTCCTAAATTTTAAAGTAATTTCTATCCTAAATTACTGGGTGTCTGCGAAATTATTCATTTCTCTTCTTTTTTTTATCAACTAAATTCTTTATCTTTCTCCCCTAACAGTTAAGGTTATAGAGCATCTTAAACAAAGGAAATAAATCTGTAAACTTAATAAGAAATCTCTGTATAATCCAACCATGAAATGGCTGCCGGGCTAAATAACAGTAGGCAATATGATAGGGAGATATTGCTATCCGAATGATTTAGATGAAGCATTGTAACTTTTTTTTTATAGTGCGTTTTTCTTTTTTAATTTCAATTGATTAATGATAAATACCGCGTCATCGCTGTTGATAAGTGGCAATGCCAAATAAGAAATTCGAATAATATTACATCTTGCTAAATAAGGCAAAGAGTGGGTTGTTAATCTTAACGCTCTAAAAACGAAACTGCTTTCTATTGTGAGATAATTCTTTTTCACTTCCACCAGTATGACAGACGTTAACAACCAGGAGCGTGAGTCTTTGCTGTAATATCCAACAGAAATATGACTGACATCGAAGTAGAAAACGCAAGAAGTGGCCAACAAAATGTGATTGACGTCAAAGGGTGAAAATGCGTGCAACAGAGGTATGATCAGTATTCAACTAGCTTGAAAGGCAATAGCCGGCGAAAATGATGTCCCGGCTATAGATGACTGAAACAAAAAATGAATGGATGTAAGTCAAATTTGATTTCCTAGTATCGATATCAAATTTTCTGCACTATTGTAAGAACTGCAACCTTGAAACTTCTGAATATCGTTTCTTATGTCTTTGTCTACGAGTGTATCAAATTTGATTAAAATCGGACCACTCCTTCTATAACCCGATTTTTTTGATTATCGATTTTTGATATTTATCGGGGGTACCTCGACACAAAATCTAGCTAAGAACACTCGCAGACGCTTATAGTACAACTGTGTAAATTTTCAAGAAAATCGGTTCTGCCGTTTCGGAGTCTATAGGTAACGGATACACACACACACACACACACACACACACACACACACACACACACACACACACAAAGTTCCATTTATAAATAAGTTTAGATACATATATACGACTTCTTGTTCGTCGTTATATTTCGAGACGATCGTTTTTCGTCAGGATTCAGAACTAGGCGTAGTATATAACATTGCGCCTTCTGGGACTGACGTTTTATTTTTATTTACTTGGAGTGTAAAGATTCTATTGAATCAGTTGCTATATCTACGGCTCGAAAAGTTGGTTCACTGACTCTTTCAATACATTTTTTCTGACCAGAAACTATTTTACATATTTATAAGTCTACCTTTCGTCCTTGCTTTAAATATTGCTGACACGTCAAATTTGGTTTGGTCTGATCGGCTGCTCCTGCTATATATATCTAGAGATTCTTGATAAAATCTATATATATATCTATATATATATATATCTATATATATATATATCTATATATATCTATATCTATATATATATATATATATATATATATATATATATATATATATATATATATATATCTATATATATCTATATATATATATATATCTATATATATCTATATATATATATATCTATATATATATCTATATATATATATATCTATATATATATATATATATATATATATATAGAGAGAGAGAGAGAGATTCTTGATAAAATCTGAAGAGATCAGCAATGTTATTGATACTGACCTGGAATCTCTTTGCTTTAATTTCGTTTTCATCGAACGTAGCTTTCCGGTGCCTATTCTATAAATACTTGCATGGTAATTATTCTGATGATGTTTCCTTTATGACACCGAAACGTCGTTAATCTAAGCACAGTACTAGATTGCCGATAAGTTCTTATCATTTTACAGTTGAAATGGCTAGGATGTAACTGTTAATTCTATGTTAACTTTTCTCGCTTGTGGAAGCTTTTTGCTTTCCAGCCAATTTTGGTCTTCAAAAAATTAAATGTAATGTTAACGTATCTTAAGAAAACAGAACATTCTTATTCTATTATTTTCTTCTCTCCTTATAGAGTTCTGGGCATAACGGTAAACTGTATCCGGCAGCAAGGGAGGTTATGAGGAGCATGAAACCACTTCTTAATTGTTGTTGTACCCAGGTCCACCCTGCTCCTGAGTGGCAGCACCTGTTAAGGTCCCACCTATGGGGGAAATAGTTAACCACCAAACGGTGGTCAAAACACTATAAAAGTACAAAAATAGATTTTGATAGAAAAATATCCATTTTTGAAGGAGAAACTATTACCATAAAACATTTCTGGAGGAAAAAATTATTGCCATAATACATTTTTGAAAGAATTAATCATTACCAGCAATACATTTTTGAATACAAAAATAGAAGACATCTTCAGTTTCCTAAAATTAAAAAAAAAATCATCAAAATCTTACTAAATCACCCTTCTCACGATAACCGCCCCAAGTTTTTTGGCATTAAATAACCCACATAGGTTGATATGTAATTAAACAAAACTCAAACTCTCTTTAATGGTATATTTTTCTCCTATTCTCTAACACATAGTCAGACCTTACATCTTAGTGACTGTATTACTTTGATTGGGGTGAAATAATAAAAAAAAATCATACTTCTTTTTCTAATTGTTGTGTCTCTTCAGGACGTGGGTGCTTTTGACTCTCCACATTTTTCTGCCCTTTGCAGCTGATAGTGAAGTTTGTCTTTTAATATCTTTCGTAATCCTTGTCCTGTCAATCGCGTTATATTCCTCTGTCCGCTTTGCCTTCAGTATGCCTTGTGAGTGTCGAATTTTCTAAACTCGCTTTCCTATTGTTTGTCCCATAAATCTCAGTGTCTTTTTTGTTTTGCAATTTTTCTTCGATGCTCACCTGTTCCGTCCATGAAATTCTCAATATCCTTCTGTAGAAACACATTTCTGCTGCCTCAAGTCTCTTCGTCATCTCTGATTAGATTACCAAGAATGTATTGTCATGTAGCATATTAAAAACAACAACAACAAAAAATTAAAATATTTAAAATATTAGAGTTCTAACATTTTTTGTCTGGGCATAATTATAATTATATTATGGAGCTTCTGGTCATTGTTGGGGAATATCCAAATGTACCGTGGATTAGTTGTTGGTTGGCCTAATGCAGCGCGTGTTCAACCATCGTATAGTAAAATAGACATATATAAGTAAGCAATGCCTATAGTAATCAACATTGCATAGAAACATAAGCGGTCATTCACGCGGTCGATACCTATCTTTTTTTTTTTTTTTTTTTTAATCATATCGCCCCAAGCAAGGCGGTAATGCCATTGAATCGCAGGGGGATAAATAAGAATTGAGGATGAGGAAGAGGAAAAAAAAAATGAAAGAAAAGAGTGAAAAGATTGGAAAAGAAAAAGCCGGAAACCACATCCTAAACAGGGAACAAGGGATGAGACTCTACACCTGTTCAATAGACGTGGGTGGAGTGTGAACCGGGCGATAGTTTAGTCTATCTACTCCAATTGAAAAAAAAAAAAAAGAAAAAGAAAAAAAAAGAAATGTGAAAAGATTGGAAAAGAGAAAGCCGGAAACCACATCCTAAACAGGGAACAAGGGATGAGACTCTACACCTGTTCAATAGACGTAGGTGGAGTGTGAACCGGGCGATAGTTAGGTATATCTACTCCTCTGGAATTCACTCAGTAATCGCATACACTTATTTATTTTATCCAAGAAGAGATTGGGACAGTTGCTAGCTGGGAAACTAAAGCTGAGATGCCATGTCAGGATGAATGTAATTGCAGATTTTTCTTTGTATTTTACCTTGTCTTTTTAAGTGAGACTAACTTTTGGACTCTGCAATCTCTTTCACTAAAATCTGTTTGTATTCATTTACTCCTTGTTCGAAATATGATAAGTAATTTTTATTCAATATATTTCCCCCAAATATTACATTTGTGAAATAGACTCCCTCTTGGTGGCTTCCCTATACACTTCGATTTTTATCTCTCTATTGATCAATCGTCATCTTTTTATTTATAAATAAATATATATAAATATTTATATAATCATATAATAAATTAGAAATATAATTAGAAATAAATAATTAGAAATAATTATAATAAATATTTATAAATATTTATAAATATTTTTATTTTTATTGTTTCTTTTATCCTCACAGTCTACACATCCTACGACCAACTTTTTCATTCATACCAGATTTCATTAATCATTATCATTTCGCTAAATATTGAATGCTTCTCGAGCCTTGTATTGTGAGATATTTACTTAAAATATCGAAGCAGTGAGATGTTTTTTTCATGGAAAATTGTAGAAAATAAGTTCTTTATTTCCTATTGAATAGGTTTTTGAGAGATATTTTAAGTAAACAGGGAAATATGTCCGATGTTGCGTAAGAATACAAATGATAAAAAAATATTCATCAACCTGTTCAAATACATTGAACATTCGGATAACTTATATATTTTTCTGTGTAAATCCAACACACAGACTAAATCGGTGGCCAATATTTACCCGTCTAAATTAAGTCGACTTAAAGAAAGAGATGTTGACATGTAACTATATTTTTCACAATGGACCCTTTTTCGTTTATCCCTTTACTTCTTAACAAAAGGCTTCTTCAAACACTAGATGTCCTGACCTTTTAAAACTTTACTTCAATATAGCTGATCTATTTATTTATTGTATTAATGAATATAGTAAGTGTTTCATATTGTTGAATATATATACGACTTATATATAGGGAAAAAGAGGTGTTGTCCTTTATAGCCATTTTTTTATTGTTCTTTCGATCACTTCCTGCTGTTTAAGAAAAAAGACAAAGAGTCGTCAACAAATCCGTCTACACAGAACGCAATAAGCAAAAGTGTCGACAATCAAAAGAAAGCAAACACAAGTATAAAGACACATGTGTCATTTTCGTATCAAAAGATGTTATAGCGCATGTTTTGCATGGTATCAAATGGGCATTGTTGAATTCTATCTATCTATCTATCTATCTATCTATCTATCTATCTATCTATCTATCTATCTATCTATAAAGAACTGTTTTCTATAATGTTCTTTGAAAAAGACATCTCACTGCTTATATATTTTAAATAAATTTCTCACAATTTTAGGCTCGAGAACCACTCAATATTTAGCGTTCAATCAGAAATGGTAATGATAAATAATTAATTGTTGAATTCTATCTATCTATCTATCTATCTATCTATCTATCTATCTATCTATCTATCTATGTAGGATACGTATATATATATATATATATATATATATATATATATATATATAACGAAACGGTATTAACTGACATATTATTTAAATTTTAATGGATACTTGTATATTTATGTATATCCACTTGCTTGAATATTCGAGAAATCTTGTTAAGAAAACATCTATCTATCTATCTATCTATCTATCTATCTATCTATCTATCTATCTATCTATCTATCTATCTATCTATCTATCTATCTATCGTATAATTTATTCAAACATGTTTCATTGAATAAGATAGACATATTATGTCTATTTTTATTATAATCATTTTCTAGATCTCTAAGCAGTTTCTTTATATTTAAGATTAAATTAATTAAAGAAGGAGCCGTAGTTTTTCCTACCGTCTTGACCACTCGACCATGGATAGCCTCTTGATCAGATTATATAAGCATGATAAAAACTTCGTCTGATCAAGAGGCTATCCATGGTCGAGTGGTCAAGACGGTACCAGATCAAATGGTATGCTTCCCCTATGTAATTGGGGTCGCAGGTTCGAATCCTGCTGGATAGCATACATTTTCGTAATAAAAATTTATCGTAAATAATCAGGCCGGTAGATATAAATATAAAAATACTGTTTAATTAAAAACAGAATATCTGCTTAAATACGAGTATCGGTAAAAATAATGTTCAAAATATTTCATTACATATATATATAATTACTTAGTTTTTGGTCATAATAAAATTAGAACAGTACACAGTTATATAAAAAAGTGTTCATTACAATTATATTCTAGAACTTTTGAATAAACTTCATTTGTAAACGAGTCATTATGACACCTGTTTGCTTAACTTTTTTTTGTTTGTTCACATAATTTAAGTTGACCACTTTTTTATAGTGTTAGCTTGTCCTTTTTCTTACCGTGTTCGTATATGTGATCGCTTAAAAGGGTTTCTTTTTAGGTCATGATTGAATGTTTGTGTTCGTGGGAGGGGTCAATTATTTTGCTTTTGTTATGTTGATTTTCTTCTTAATAGATTATCTGTACAAGTATTTGATTTCTTTTTATTGACCTCTGTTTTAATGTGGCAATATTTATTGATTTTCTTAAACTACTGTAATAAATTTTTATTCAGTAAAGTTAATAAAATAGGTGTTGTTTTTCCCGTACCCTTTATATTTTTATAGACGACCGTATATTTCGTCTGCAATCTTTCTTTATGCAGCTGTTATTGAATGTGAATGAAAGAGAGTGAAAGAGTGTTATGTTTTTAGATAAACTTTTCTTGCCTTATAACTAAACGCGTTTCATTGGAAGTGTAACCTGGAATAAAGAGTTCATAATTAAATTGCAAGGGAGAAGTGAGTCCTGATACTTACATCTGTCATTATCAGGGAGGAACTCTTTATTTTTATTTGTCTATTTGAAAAGTATTTAATAAATTATTAGGCTGTAGTGAATAAAACAAGATCTACAATTAAAATTCAAATGCTAAGCAATTTCGTTGATTTTGTTAGAAATAAACGAATTTACTCGAATTTACAAAACCTTGCTTAGCATACACGCAAAAGTGAATCTAAAAACAAAACTCGCAAAATTTCACACCTTGATGCGAAATGTTTTTCGGTCAATAGAAAACTAGGAAACATCTAAAAAGAAAACTTCAAATAGTCTTCAATTATCAGAAACGAATTCTTTTAATGGAACCTTTTCGCGAGCCGAGGCGAAGTTTGTTTGTCATCTCATGGAAAGGCCAGAATCACATTCGGGAGTGAATTCCCAAATGACCTTTTCGAGCACCACAAACGAAATAAAAGGCGGAGCAAATTCAACTGTCGCCAGAGAGAAGAATATGAGCTTAATTAACAAGTAGCCTTGACAAAAGTCATTATTATTATTATCTCTATCTTTGTCCTTCATCGCTTTATTCTCACGGTTCACCTTTTCTTATACTTGATTACCAGACGGAAATAGTTCAAAGACATTCCTAACGCTTATACATGCATACACACGTTCCTGCGTACGTACACATAACTAATTCTTGCTAGGACTATTACGAACATTTTAAGGACCTTGTATCAACCAAAATACATTATTTTATTTGTAAAAACCTTAATTAATTTATAGTAACAGGCACACTATATCAGAATAAGTTGGGAAGATAACGGCTAAACCTAAACTTGATGTACCCGTTGCGTAGCGGTTATCAGCATGTAAAACAGAATCAGTGTGTCGAGCTCGAATTCTGGTCAAGTTCGTTGCCTTCAGTTTTCACAAAGCCTCCTTGAAATGGTATAAATCTATTTATTCTCCCACCAGCTATGGGTTAAATAGAGCAGACTGATTTCTAGATGCTAGGGCTGCAGCCAGTCTAGGAAAACTACAACTCAATATTAGCTCTAAAATTACTATTACTAGTAGTTGATTCAATATGACCACTCGTTTCAATGTCAGTTTTAAACGTATGACCGAGAAGATGTAAAGAGTTACTCTCTTCAGGGTTAGCATCAGTCATACTGATGGGAGGCAGAAAATGTTCTTTATAGTGATTCAATGAATGCAGTTTTGTTTTGAGTCCGTTAAAATTTACCAACCATTCCTAGCTTTAGTTGGAATTTTGAGAGCAGTTGCCAGTTTTACTTTGTCGAATCTGTTGAATTTCCTACTAAGATAGAAATAAATAGTTGTGTCATTTGCATAAATCCATCGTCTGTAATTGATGATATCGAAACGGTCGTTGATGTAAATAAGAAATAACGTAGGTTCAAAGATAGAATTAAATATTAACGTGAAATCAACTTGAAGCGGACCGTTCAACGTGACCTTCATTATACAATTTATTATAAACGATTCCGTTTTAACTGTCAACTACTAGAATACTAGCTGTGTCCCTTTTCCTCTCCTGACTTCATTTTGTGTAGTGAGTAACACATTCTCCATGCCCTCTGTCCTCATCATGTGTTCCATAAATTTAAACTCACTCTTCCTGATTTAAAGTGTAATTTTTAAAAAATCCGATTTTCTTTAGAACTTTCTTTTCTTCTTTTGCGAGGAAATTGTTCTGAAATTACATAAATATTTTATAGAAATAGAACGTGCGCGGTAGTGACTCTCCACAACTTCCTGTCAAACAACATTTCAATTATTCACGTAATGGGGCTAGTCATTGCATAGCAGTTTAGCGCTTTCTTATTTATTTCTAACAATATTTTCCTATGTTTTTATACTTGGATTAGCTTCTGTAACCCATCTTTCGCTATTCCAATAACACTTCGGATTTCGGAGTCAAATTTTCTAGCCCCTCTTATCCAACTATGCCTATCTACGAGGTTAGCAAAACTCTGTTGCAGACACCTGCTCAGGCATATTTGTGGTTGTTCATCATTTACAGTAGCCACCGAGCGATCCTTAATTACAATTTCTGAGAAAGAGCCTATTATCTGGTGTGATCAACAATCTGAACAAGCCCTCGGTCACGATGACTTTCTACTTAGTGCTAGTACAACCATGGACGGCTCCCAAATATTTCCACCTACCCAAGTTAATTTATAAAGCTTGGGTTAAACTGTAGTATGATTTTCATGCACGCTGAGATCGTCACCCTGGGAAGATAACATCAAGATTAATCGACAATGATGAGATTCGAACCCAGATCTCATGGTCCTAAACCGTTGATTGAGACAAGGTCTGTATAGCGAATATAAATGTTAATTTTTATCTGGTTCTGAAAGACCTCCATAGACGCCGCGTTAGAAACATCTGGTCTAGGTGCTCCTAGAGGTTTACTTCTGAGTCTGCCATCAGTTCAGTGGAATCTCATTAGCATAAATAGATAGATTCTCTTTTATATAGCGTGTTTCTTCAAGATTTGAGGGATCATGTCTTTCCCCAACGTCCAATCCATTGTAACTTTTAGTAGGTTTTGTTTTCTTAACTATACCTCCTGGCCTCTGTTCTGCTATTGTGATCATATCTGGTCGGGTGCCTGTGCTGTTCATTTCAGTGTTCTCGACAGGCTCCAAAGGAGAATCTGTAACGTAATCGGTCCTGACCTAGCAGCTTGACTGCAGCCACTTTCAAACTGGCGGGATGTGGCTTCCCTCCGTTTCTTCTACAAATATTTTCATGGTTTCTGCTCTGACGTGCTTAGCTCACTGGTGCCCCATCCACAAGAATTTACTCGTGCAACCAAACTGGCAACAATGTCCCACACTTTTACAGTTAAATCAACCAAATGCAGCCCTCACTTCTACTCCAACAGCTTCTTTTCTTGCACTTCCCGCCTGTGGAATTCCCTTCCGGATACTTGCTCTCCTGACGGCTACAACCACCACGAATTTAAATGCAATGTCAATTCCCATCTTTTGTACTTTTGACTCCAATCCTTCCTTCGTCCTTTCTACAAAACCCCGTGCATCTTGTTCTTTTCCTTTCTCGCTTTACCCTCGCAGCTGTTTTCACACTGGTATTCCCATTCTTCTCTTGCTCTTTCTCAGACACTCCCTGTAACTGGTTCGTCTTTCTCTTCACTCTCCTCCTGCCTAAACTTCTACTCTCTTATGTAGCCCTCCTGCGCACTAGTGGCGGTATCGCCTTGCTTGGGGTGAAACGATATTAAAATAATGACAAAAGAGTTTTTACGTTGATAACTCGCTGTATCTCTCTTATCTTCAACATGTCCTGTCAGTTTCAACTTCTCCAAGTCGTCTTTCCTCCTTGTGGGCCCGAAGAATTTCAAGCTTCTGTTTCTGATTCTAAGTATATGTTTTCTTTTTTATTTCCATTTTCTTAAAAAATTCGTCGTAGCTCACATATTCAGATAGTGGTATTCTTAGTATCCTTCTGTAGAGCCACACTTCTATTGCCTCAAGTTTCTTCTACATGCGCGATGAGATAGTCGAGCAATCATTCTCATATAAGCCGACCTTTATAATATAACAGTTCAACAGTGTAAAAAAACATTTCCTGTTTCTTAATACTTTGTTTAGCTTTTGAGAGGCATTTATAAAAGATTCGCGAATAGGGAATAAAAAGTAACAACTATAAACTGTTATGTATAATAAGGATATAAATATTTAAAACTTTCAGTATAGCCCGGCGTTGCTCAGGTGTAATGAAAGTTTTAAAACTAATCCATAACCCTGGAGCTCAGACTCTTTGGACGTTGGCACGAAACACTAAAAAGCAATAGTTATTTCCAGTTAAAGCGAAACCGTAGACTGAAAGAAAAATGAATAGATGTAAGTCAAATTTTGATTTCCTGATATCGATATCAAATAAGTTTTTTCGTCGTAAACTGAATTTTGAAGGCTAAATAAGTCCTCTGAGTAAATGGTATCATGGCTGAGACTAAGAACTACAATTATACCTAGTTAGAGCCAAACCCAAAGCAAAAAATAAAATAAAAGGGTTGAAAAAATACAGACATACAGGCAGATAAACACACACACACACAAATATCTTGCATTATATATATATATATATATATATATATATATATATATATATATATATATATAAAACATAGTGGTGATCCACGTATACTGTCTTAATATGTATAGGAAAGAATATTAAAAAGTTTTGAATTTAAAAATGTACTTTTTTTGGACAGTATTTGTTTATTTTTATTATTGTATTTTATATTTCAGACCGCCCTCAGTCCTTCATCAGAAACAAGTGATTTTTAAATTTGAATTAGAAACGTATTTCACGATAGCGTCCAAATATTTATTTGTGTTTACATCACGTGGTGTGTTTGTTCACAGAGAAAGTCTGTTTGTTTTAGATAAAAATTTCTTGGAATATCTGAAAAAAATTTTTTAGCTATTGAAATATTTGTAAAGATTCAACACACCTAAGTCCCTATTTAACCCTAGCTTGTGTGTATTTAATTTTAAAATCCAGTATTTTTCTTTCTTTCTGCGTGTGTATGTAGAACTAAAATTGGAGTCTGTTAGTAAACATTTGCAATTTTCTAAAGTATGATCAGATCGATTAAAATGGGCTGCAATTGGGGAGTATACATTTTTTTGTCGTATATTTAGTTTGTCATTATTGAAGCGAAATCTAAAGCTATTACGGGATTCGCCGATATCGATTTTCTGCACTATTGTTAGAACTGCAACTTGAAACTTCTGAATATCGTTTTTTATATCTTTGTCTATGAGTGTATGAAATGTGTTTAAAATAGGACCACTCCTTTTATAACCCGATTTTTTCGATTATCGAATTTCGATATTTATCGGGGGGTACCTCGTCACAAAACCTAGCCAAGAACACTCGCAGACGCTTAAGGACAATTGTGTAAATTTTCAAGAAAATCGGTTCAGCCGTCTTGGAGTCTGTAGGTAAGACACACACACACACACACACACACACACACACACACACACACACACACACACACACACACAGTTCCATTTATAAATAAGTTTACATTTGGGGTTTAATATAAAGGTGATTTTTTAAACTAGGTGCGAGAACTTTTTAATACGCAATACAATAAAGGGGTGGTGTTTCTTAATAAAAGGGAGTTGGGGTTATTTAAAAGGTCAAAAAAGTGCAAAGTTGATAAATGGAGTGGTCTTAATTTGTTCTCGGTTGTCGGAAAAAGTTAAAAAAAAATAAGAAAAAAACCCTCCCCCGCTCTAAAATTGCTATTACGCAGTTAAGAGTACCTTTCCTTTGAAAATAAAACTCTTTGAAAAACGGTGCACCAAAATATATTGCTTTTTTTTTTTGAAGAAGGGGTTCCTAGGTAAAATATTAAGGTCGTATATTCGAAGGTTACTCGATGTTAAAATCTTTTTTGACATAAAATCCCTTAGAAACCAGACTTACTTTGAGTTTTATTTCCCCTAAAACACTTGCTTCCCATCCCACACCCATTAACGTTTATTTTTAGGGATTTGTTAATATCTAACATAAAGATGAAAAAATTCTTAACGGTCAGACGAATGAGAGAAACGGAGTAAGAGAAAGAAAGACGGAGGGGAGGTGAATGATATGAAGCGCTTGCCTAGAAAAATCTCTGCAAATTCCATTATCTGAGGAACGTGATAACATTATAGAAAATCTTCGCGTTGCTATCAAAGTTAAACGACCTCGAATTTCTATAACTGACTCAACATTTCGTAAAACTCCATTCGGTTGCACTTAAAACTTTGACTTATAATCTTAGAAACGAAAACGGAATGCGACAGAGTTTATTTTAGGCGCTTCCTTCTAGTTCTTTTATGTGCCGCGTCCCTTAAGAAATTAGGAAATCATGGCTCTCCACAACATCCGTTCCCATTTAGCCGTGAGCAACATTTGACTCTTTACTAGTATTTTTCCATCGATTCTCTCTCCATAACTGAAGAGAGAATCCAGGATAGATTGGGTTCTATAGTCATGGCTGGCAACCAGTCTACCACAGAAAGTAATGGCAGCCTTCTGCGGGAAAATCTTTTGCCTACTCAGTCATGTCTCTTCCGAGACATGATCACCCAAGTGGGTATCACATATGGAACTTAACTGACTATACTAGTGTCTTACAGGCATTTCCCTTTGAAGCACCGGTTCCCAGTACGATCACCGAATTTAAGCAATGTCGAGCCTGATCAGTACTTATATGGGTGGCCTCTTGGGAATACCGTTTACTGTAAACTTAAATATGCAGGTGATGTAATGAGTAATGGTTTAAGTTGTTAATCGGAAAGCCGAGTTTCAATTCCAATTGAGTTCGTTATTTTCACTTACGTGCATATATACCCTTGGTAAAAGCACGAATCGACCTCTTCTGCCCCCATCTATGGGTTAATTATATTTATTAAGATTTGTATCGCTAAAACCATTATTATCTCTTTATAGAGGTTGATATGCCGCTAAACAAAAGATACCCAACAACCATACTAATTTGTGTTGCTCTGCCATCTATTTGTTAGGTAAAATAAGATATTATAGATAATATCTTATTTTATCTTAGATAATATCTTATTTTATACAGCTTCCGGTAGAAAAGATGGAATAACCAGTAAAGATCGAACTCACTAATCAATCATAATTTATTTAACGAGACAATTCGAAATGCCAAAGAATTTTCTATGTTTAGCTTATATGTGGCACAAGGCCGAAAGTGTGAAGCAGCAAGTGAGGATTGAACTCACTACTCAGTCGTAACTGATCTAGCAAGACAAGCTTAGAAACCATTCCACAACGTCGAAATGTCCGTAGATTTTCTAAGCGTAGCTTAGATGTGACACAAAGCCGAAAGACACAAAGCCGAAAGACCACCTAGTGATTATTGATCTCACTAAACATTCGATATTGATCTAATGATACAAACTTGCTAAACATTACACCACAGCGGAATGTTCTCGTTAGGTAAGGTATACACCGAGTTCGCATTCCAGTCGGCTTCGTTACAATCACACTAGCGAAAATACCCCTTGGGACGTTATTGATCCCTCTCTTCTCCTCCCAGCCATGGATCTTTTAGCAGGGATATTGGGTCCTATAAACCTTGGTTGGCAACTAGTCTACCGCAGAAAGAAACCATAACCTACTACAGAAAAAATCTTTTAGTCAATCATGAATTGAAAGAGACATGATCGCCCAAGCGTGTATCGCGCGTGGCACTTGACTAACTGAAGTTATACGCTGTTTCCGTCTGTTCCTCTTGTTTTCGCTATATTCGACGAGCGTTAAATTCCCCATGTCAAATTGTAATGATAAGTTAAGTAAATGACGGAGTGCATTCTTTAAAATGTTTCTGTACACCCCACCACTCGACTTATGTCCTTAAATAGCCTCATCAGATCAAGACTTACATAAGGATGTTATGCATGGCGCCAAGCCCGTTCAGAAATATGCAAACTGTCAAGTATCTACAGCCGCTTCCTATAATCAATGATTGAAATGGCTTCGTACGAGTTTGTCTGTCTTCATGAAGACCATCTTTCTTTGAACATTGTGAACTGGTGCTGCAGAATCGCAAACGAAGAACTATGTCAAAAAGGAAAATGAAACAGAAACTGTTTCGCTTGAGGACTACCAAAAGCAGTAACAACTATAATAGATTGCACATATAACTCGGAGATAAAATAATGACATAATTATGGTCTTGTTTTTTATCCCATGAGGTAACAAACTATCCTCTCAAGAAGAATGGTTAGTACGGAATCTGGTTTACACACTGGGTTACACGTTACAAATAGCAGGCCTAAGCTATAGGTTAAATAGCTTGGATTCTCTAGCTATGGTGAGCAACCAATCCAAAAGAAGGATAACACTGTATTCAAAACTCTATCTATGATACCCGCAGCATTCTTCTGTAAAACCACATTTCATTTGATTCAAGTTTTTCCTTTATCTTTGATGAGGTTGTTCAGCATTCACTATTACTATTAATAACGCGATAAAATGTTCTAAAAGATATCCCTATCTGATATCTCTCTAGCGCGCGCGCACACACACACACACACACACACACACACACACACACACACACACA
The DNA here is from genome assembly GCA_037127315.1 of Ascarosepion bandense. Taxonomy (NCBI): domain Eukaryota; kingdom Metazoa; phylum Mollusca; class Cephalopoda; order Sepiida; family Sepiidae; genus Ascarosepion; species Ascarosepion bandense. Next base: position 3,588,307 of record JBBBDQ010001018.1, on the reverse strand, counting down.
ATTGCCAGACTAGTAGCGTGCAAAATCAAGTTATACTGAATAACTTTAAAAGATAAAGAAAACTCTTTTGTTTGCAAAAGTGACAGTTGTCGTCTAGAAATTAAAAAAAAGATTCCAGTCTCGTCAAGCGAAAAGAAGAACGTAACACTTAAAATATTTGGATTTGTGTCAATATATGTTGTCAAGCAGGACGGAGACATTGATTGTTTTTACAAGTACATTGTGGTACACTGAATATCGGTTCGGAACAAGAAACCGGGGAGCCGAGTTCGAATTTCAGTTAAATCCGTTGTAATCACTTACGCGCAAATACCCTTGGGAAAGGTATAAATCCGTCTCTTCCTTCCAGTTATGGGTTAAATAACAGGACAGATTGGGTTCTATAGCCTTGGTCGGCAACAAGTCTACCGCAGAAAGCAATGGCAACCTACTACGGGATAATCTTCTGCTCAGTCAGTCATGTCTCTTTCGAGACATGATCGCCCAAGCGTGTTTTACGTATGGCACTTAACTGACTGACTGTCTCTTCAGTATTATTTTCCGAAAAGCTGAAAAATCGTCGACATCAGAACATCAAATGCACCGAATACTGTCGCCATATGTAGTCGGGTGCTCCTGCTATTCATCTCAAGGTTCTCGACAAAATCCAAAGAATGATCTACGATGTAATCAAACCCAACTGCAGTTACTTTCTCACCAACGTGATGTGGTTCCCTCTGTCTTCCCTTGTACATCGACCACATGAATTTAAGCGAGCAACTAGATTGCCAATTAGGCCCCACACTTTTACCGTTGAAATAGTTAAATGCAACCGCTTCGTTTACTCAGTTTCGTTTCTCACACATCCCGTTTATGGAAATCCCTTCCACTAACTTGCTTCCCTGATAACTACAATCCCCAAAAGTTCAAATGCAACGTCAATTGCTATCTTCATGAATTCAATCTGACCCTTATCCTATCTATGACACCCACCCTGTATCTTGTTTTTTTTTTCTCTCACTGTAAACCCCTGTGCAATTGTGCCGGTCCTGCCTTGCTTGGGGCGAAATGACTATATATATATATATATATATAATGAAATGACTATATATATATATATATATATATATATATATATATATATATATATATATAGTGTTAACCTCAGACAGTTCTATTTCGCTGTATCACAGATCATCACTACGGTTAGACATCCGATTGCTTTCACGTAAGAATGAAACCCATCCGATTTGATATCAGTCGGCGATTCTTCCTCTAATATATGGGCGCTCAGTGGAAGAAGACGAGATTTTCGAGTGTTATATGCACAATGTAAAACACACATAAGTAGCAAAGAGTGTTCAAAGTCATTACTGAATTTACGATATGAGTATATATATATATATATATATATATTTATATATATATAAACAACAATAATATATATATATATATATATATATATATATATATGTATGTGTGTGTGTGTGCATATATATATATATACACACACACACACATCTATATATATATATATATATATATATATATATATATATATATATATTATTGTTGTTTATAAAATCTAATCTGCCCCAGGCATCGCTAGATAGCCTTGCTGGCGTCCTAATAAGACAGAAAATAAGGCGATGAAAAAAAAGCATTTGCGAACATGCTATCATCTCTTTGATGTACGGAGATGATTTGATAAAGTTGTCGCTTAACACAAGACATTTATGAAACAGGTGTAAGGAGTTAATCTCGCTATAAATGTCGCTGTAAATTGCGAATGGGTGAGGATGGGATGAATTTAAAACTTGATACACTTTTCTGGGGCCCCGACAAATCCAGCTACATTAATGTTGATATAAAAAATACATTTTACTTACATGCTTTATAATGAATATTTTAGAAATGTGAGATTAGGTTAGCTTAGAAAGAAGGACATATTAGTTTGATTGCTCTAAAATTTCAGCTTTCAATGTTTGGTCTTCCATCCATAATACCAGCACATTGGGAATTTTATGCGGACTCTCTCACATTCGTCATAATTGAATTACGAACCCCCCCCCCCAAAAAAAAAACAAAAACAAAAACAAAAAAAATGCAAAAAAACAAAAAAACAAAAAAAAACAAAAAACAAAAAAACAAAACACCATAATATTTTCAAAGTTGTATTACAATGCAACTCTTAATCAAGTTTAACATCGTCAGGTGCAAGGCCATGAGGAAAGAGCCTACAATAAAAATCAAATGTTTTATAAGGATAAAGAAATTGATTTTCAGGAAAGCTAACTAACAACGATGCGCAAAAAATTGACATTTAGTAACGTTACGAAAATGAAGATGGATCGTAAACGGAAGATTGTGTTGGGCCAGATTCCTGATTTTGGAATATATGTATGTTAACTAACCTGTCTTAATATTGGTATTCAAAATTAAAAGAAATATTTGGGTTCAAACACAGTTTGCTGATGAAATCGGCAACAATGATGCTTTCGATGTAATTTATAAATTATTATTTTTTAATTTTTAATAATTCTTTCTAACACGTTCGAAATTTTGGTAGAAAATCTTGTTTTGATTTTCATTAGCGGATAACCAATCGTCATGAAAGTTTACAATGGATAATGCAATATTATGTAACTCAGTATTTTCTAGTGAAAAACACATTCATTTAAAAATTCTTCTTGCAAATATCATATAATTGTTGGATTTTAATGAAACTTTCAGGACGTATTCGCAAATGAATGAAATTATTTTTGAAATTATTATTTAAAAAAAAATCTTGATAAAATATTTTTTACCCCCCTCCACGTAAATTCATGAAATTTTAAGAAATTGAATTTTGTAGGCAAATGCAAGACTCATTGGGGAATGTAACTCATCTATTATTTTTTCAACCATTTGGCCCTTTTTCTGAAAATCTGCTCCCAATAGTAAAATAAAAAATGCAAAAAAAATGACATTATTTAATTAGATAAGCTTTTAATTGCATTAATGAATAATATAAATTACGAACATTACATTCTGAACAAAAAAAATATGATTAATAATTATATTTTACACGAATTGTTTTCATATTTTTAATTATAATAATTTATAAAGTTTCAAAAATATTTTTTATGTATTTCAAACTTGCAGGCGTTAGATCATTAAACTATTTAGTGAAGACTATATTTACTAATCGCAAATTGAAAAATTTAATACAAATTGTTGAGCCATCGTATTTTAAAAATAATTTTAAACTTTTTTTTGTTAGGTATTTGAATATTTTTTTTTTATATGCTGATTTCTTTGAGTACATTAAAAGGTTATGCGTTTTACGGTTTCTTCTACTTACAGGAAAATATTTGGAAAATCTTGTCAATTCTGATTACTATAGACACTTAGTTATCTCACATCAGGCTGTAAACACATGTCAAATCATACAGGAAAAGGTCAGAAAGATCAACACTTCATGATTAAAAAATAGTTTTATTCTAAATTTCATGCTTTAAATAATACTTGTGTAAATCAGATTAATCTAACAAAAATATCATGTCACGTATGTATATTTCATTTTTGAAAGATTTTCAAAACCGTGAATTAACTTTTCTTTACAAATGTGTCGATCGCACAAAAAATGGCCTAAAAAATTAAATTTTTTTTAAAAGTCTCAAAATTTTAGATTCCAATCAATATAATTTCTACTTGGAATATATCAGAATATTTTGCTAACTGGAAATAGTATACATTTAATCATTTATCTTTCAATTAAAACTAAAATAAATGTTTCAAGAAAACTTTTATTTTTTAAATTCCATTTTTAAACAAATCTTTTTGGACTGTTCATGAAACGCGAACTCAAATATTTGTTTGGTCATCTTATTGGGTCGAACGGAGGATTTTCAGGTTTTTTTTTATCTATCTATCTATCTATCTATCTATCTATCTATAGGCTGCATATTCTTATTCATGCATCTTTGGTGAAATAATCTAGACATATATCTATTTATCTTTATTTGAATCCTCTTAAGTTCATGTATAGTTAAAATATTTAAATTGATGATGATCTTGGCTGAGATTGAAAGTCGTAAGAAAAATAAAAAATAAAAAATTTTCCCCGAGTTAGGTAACAGCTTATGATATAATTCTCTCTGTGGGTACAGGGCAGGTCTTTGCATATTAATAATCACAGATTCCAATATATCTAAATGGAACCTGGTCCGTGCCCTGTGTGAGAGAGTGAAAAACTCAGGAAAATAATTAGTCCTGCCAGCAACAGAATTTAATAAGCTCTCACCAATAAAGGAGACATGAGTCTGTGAAAACCTGGATATTACAGGATCATGTCTACACACCTGGCCCGGGACATGCTGGGCGATCCTAACCTCCAATCTCTGGATAGTTTTTCCCACACAATTTCACACCAACATTTATATTGATATACAACAATTGGAAGGCAAAACATTCTTTCGTCACGAGGGAAAAGCTCTCCTGGTCAAAAAATGTTCCGGACCGTTACGACATTAAAACACCTTTTGATAGAAAAATAAATTTTATTGGCGTATGTTTGACTAAGAGGACCAATCCACGGTCGTCTAATATATACAGGACATTTAAAAGCCCCATACATCTTAACTTCATTAAGCTTAAAATTTTTTCATTCAATAGTAGAATGTTTCAACACATTAGAAGAAACCATTCATCAAAATAATTATTTTATATATATATATATATATATATATATATATATATATATATATATATATATATACGCATCCAAGTGAATAAGGAACGAAGAAAAATATTGACAACGTTCAAAACAAGAATTTAAAACAGAGCTAATTTAAAAATACAGCTATGAAATATTTATTATAAATTATAGTTTAGAACATGTACATATTATCATGTACTACAAAGTGTACATTTTGTTTCTACATTGAAAGGACAATATCTCATCAGGTTGTGTGAAGGGAGATAAAATATTCTTTACCTTATATTGGCGAATTACGTGTGAGAGGTAAGGTGGGGTGGAAAATGGGAAATTAGAGTTGGAAGTTGGAAGTTAGAATTTGAACAAAAGAAGGAAAGAGGAAGAGTATAGATGTGATTAATGGACATGTTGAACTTTTGTTTTAGAAACAAATTATATATATATATATATATATAACACATCACTCAATAAATAACGGGTCTAACTAATAAAACAAATACTTTTAGGCAAAATTTGATTTTATTCATCAACATAGTTTCCTTCTAAGGGGATACAAGTCAACCATCCATCCGTGCATGGTGTACTGCTGCCATTTATGGTCAGGTGCCCCTGCCGTTTTCCTCAGTATTCTTGACAAGCTCCAAAGGAGAGTCTGTAATGTGATAGGTACTGATCTGGCGACTCGACTGCAGCCACTTCCCCATCGTCGAAATGTGGCCTTCCTTTGTCTCTTCTATAAATACTTTCATGTCTTCTGCTCGGACGAGCTTAAGTCACTGATGCCTCCTCAACAGGTGTTTACTCGTGCAACCAGACTGGCAACTGGGTCCCACCCATTCACAGTCAGGTTAGACAAATGCAGACAACAATTCTACTCCTGCAGCTTCCTCTCTCGCACTTCCCGCCTGTGGAACTCACTCCCGTATTCTTGCTTTCCTGACGGCTACAACCTCCAGAAATTTAAATGCAAAGTCAATACTCATCTACTAACCACTGGACTCTAGCTCTCTCCCCTCCCCTGTATAACCTTCCCTTTCTCTCCACCTATGTATCTGTCATCGCACCTGCTTTCTCAGCTTTCTATTGTTCCTTTCTAAATAGTTTGTACTCCTCACTCTTTTCTAATTAATCTTTTTACATTTATGTAGCCCCCTGCACATCAGTGGCGTTTCCGCCTACCTCGGGGTGAAATGATTAAAAAAAAAACAAAACAAAAAAAAAACACTGGTTCCAACGTCTCTCTAACCATCCGCTGCTTTTTTTTCCCATGATTGAGAGTGCCGCAGGGGTGTCAACCACTCTACAATATTATGTTAAAAACATAAAACATGATATATGTTAGACTCAATTTATATTGTTCCTCATTTTATTATAAAAATGTATTGTTGATTTTTTTTCTTTGGGTTTACCTATTTGCCCATAGCTGGGGCTCTAACAGGTGCTACCACTCCATGTCAGTGATTAAGAGATAGTTTCATGCTCTTGAAAACTTGAAAATCTTCCGATTAGAGCCCTTTCTGCTGGATGTAGTTTATCGTCACATCCAGGACATATTGGCAAAAATCAACGGCTTCTATAAAAGTTAGAATAAAAATCAACCGACTACATTAAGTTTAAAATAAATACTCATGAAAAAACGTTTTTGTAGTTCTTTTTTGTTTTTAATCGTGTCATCGTGCGCCTCAAGCAAGGCATTTTACTGCCACTGTTGTGCAGGGGGTTACATAGGAGGAATGTTATGAAGAGTGAGAGGTTGCAGGAGGTGTCAGGAAGAGAGTAGGAGATGGAAGAGATTACTGACGAAAGTGGGGTGGACGAGGAGGAATGTTATCAGGAGTGAGAGGTTGCAGGGGGTGTCAGGAAAAGAGTAGGAGAGGGAAGAGAGTACTGATGAGAGTGGGGTGGATGTAGAAAAGCATGAGAGAGTGGATGTAAGTTAGTGAGACAGGAGATGACTATTGACTTTACATTTAAATTCTTGGAGATTGTAAGTGTCAGGAAAGCAAGTATGCGGAAGAGAAGTCCACAGGCGGGAAGTTCGAGAAAAGAAGCTGCTGGATTGCGTTTACAATTTATTGGCTTCACAGTAAAAGGGTGGGACCTAGTTGCTAATGTTATGACTCGAGGAAATTCGTATATAGAGGGTACTAGTGAGCTAAGTTCACCGTGAAAGTATTTGTAGAAGAGACACAGTGAAGCCACACTGCGTCGGTGAGAAAGCGACTGTATCCTAGCTGCCAAGTCGGGGTCGATTCTCCGTTGGATTCGGTCGAGGACACTTAAGTGGATAGCAGGAGCACCGGACCAGATTTCTTTATATTTTGAATGTCTAATGACTTGGCTCAGCAAACTAGACATATTCGCGAAAGACATTGGAGTAACCAAAAACCTCTAAGGGCAACAAATCGCCTGCATACGGACAGGAAATGAGTTGAGTGGATGTACGAACATGGAAAGGTGTGTAAAACAAGGATGTATCTTCTCGCCGGATCTATTGAATTTATACAGCGAGACCTAGAGCCCTAGAAGTCATGCTTTCGTCATTAGTGGCCAATGTTAGATGATACATTACTGATAGCAGATACGGAAAGGAAACTACAAGATCTCCTACAGAAGGTAATTAAAGAAAGCACTACATTTTTTTTAATCATCTCACCCAAGCAAGGCATTCCACTGCCACTATTGCGCATGGGGCTACATAGGGGAAGGTAAAGAGAAGGAGTGGTTAGACATAGGGAATGACAGGAGGAAGGTGACAGATGAGTAAGGATAGCGAGGATGAGGGTTGGGCAGATGGGAAGAGTGCTTGATAGAATGGGAGCAGGTTAGTGTGTTAGGAGGTGTCTATTGACCTTACATTTAAACTCCTGGAGATTGTAGCCGTCGGGGAAGCAATCGTTTGGAAGAGAATTCCACAGTCGGGAAGTGCGAGGAAAGAAACTGTTGGAGTAGAAGTTACGGCTGCATTTTATCGGTTTCACTGTAAAAGGGTGGGATCTAGTTGCTGATCTAGTATCTCGTTCAAATTCGTATTTAGGGGGCACCAGTGATCTAAGTTCATCGGAGCAGAAGCCGTGAAAGTATTTATAGAAGAGACACAGGGAAGCCACGTCTCGCCGGTGGGAGAGAGACTGCAGGCGGTCTGCCAAGTCGGTATCTATCACATTACAGACCCTCCTCTGAACCTTATCGAGAAGCCCGAGTAGAACAGCAGGGACACCCGACCAGATATGGCAGCAGTATTCAATGCACGGGCGGATGGTAGATTTATAAATGTGCAGGGTTTAAAAGAAAAATAACTGCATAGTAATCAGTAAAAAAAAGGAGCCTAATTATTTGATATGTCTGGTAGTCATTGCCAAAAATAGAGTGACAGCAAGTCTCTTTAAAACTCCATCACTTTTCGTAGCATCCTCGTTAACCACAGCGACCTCGTGGTCAGTAGAAACTCGACCGTTCTTCAAATGCCGATCCCCGTGTTTTTTACACAATTTCAAGCGCGCTTAACATTGTAGACACGATTAATGTCATTCATATAAGGCACTTCCCTTATTTTTTTTTTTAATCATATCACCCCGAGTAAAGCGGTAACGCCACTGATGTGCAGGGGGCTACGTAAGCGTGAAAAGATTGGGAAAGAGAAAACCGGAAACCACATCCTAAGCAGGGAACAAGGGATGAGCCTCTTCATCTGTTCAATAGACGTGGGTGGAGTGTGAACCGGGCGATAGTTTAGTCTATCTACTCCAATTGAAAAGAAAAGAAAAAGGAGTGAAAAGATTGAAAAAGAGAAAACCGGAAACCACATCCTAAACAGGAAACAAGGGGTGAGCCTCTTCACTTGTTCAATAGACGTGGGTGAAGTGTGAACCGGGCGATAGTTTAGTCTATCTACTCCAATTGAAAAAAACAAAAACAAAAAAAAAACAGAGCAGAACCCTGTCATATTTCTAATTTCTTTATTTTTCACTTCTATGGCTAGCCTGTACGTCTACATCAGTGTTTCCCAACTTTTTTTTAATCAGCACCCTCTTTAGGCACAACCATTTCCTTTCCCACCACTGTCAAATTAAATTTCTTATATTATACTTAATTCATCTTTCCTAGGAAAATAACACTGAGTGCAAAAATAAGTGCAAAATTGTTTTAATTAGTGCAAAATTGTTTTAATTAGTGCAAAAATAAGTTTAATATTGTTTTAATTTTTATTATAAATTCCAATGATCGAAACGCTAAAAACCCTTTTATTTGATAGCTTATCTCAATGTATTGATTTGGTTGGTTGATTCGTTTTCTACGTTTTTTGCATGTTATTTAAAGCCAGAAAATATGTTTAAATGGTAATTTGAGATGGAGAGAAGCACATAATGAATTAGTAATACAAGTTTTACTAATCAGCTCATAGTTGGGAGAGAACAGGTTGATTCATGCCTCCAACAAAAGTAAATAAAAAAAATTGAGTAGGTATTCAGCGTAAACAAGGACGTGCCTTCTCAGCAGATTTATTCATCATTTACAGTGGATCTATACTAACCACATCAATCGAAGTTGACTTGCTCCTGTGGCAGGAAATGTAAAAATATACGTGGCCTGAAGATACATCAGACGAAGATGAAATGCATGGCGGGTATTGACAATGTGCAACGCACAGGATACTCTCCTGGTGAGACGCAGGAAGAGCAGGGCCAGGATCCACACCACAGTACCCAGTCCTTCCAAGTAGGGGTCAATATGTCCAGCAACATAACATCAAGTAATTTTCGGAAAAAAGATCAAATGGCCTGCAGCAACAGATACAAACTCTTGGCAAGCTTTTGATTTGGACGTCAGCGAGATCCTGACATTGATTTTGAAAGGCTCCGTTGATAAACGTCTAGAAATTATGAGCAAAATAATCGTGAGCTTTGGAGCAGAACGATTTGGAAACAGCGAAGGAAAAAGAGTGGCGAATAGCACCATGAATCGAAGAGAAAATTGAATTAAAAAACACAGAGCAGAATTAAAATCACTAAAAAAACAATATAAGAATGCAAAGCCCGAAGAAAAAGAAGCCTTAAGAGACTCGATCCGATCGGATTTAAAAGCATTAAGAAGAGCCGAATTGCACCGCCGGAGGAGGAGAGAAAGAGCTCGGGAAAGAGCAGCCTTCATATCCAATCTTTTCGGATTTACCAAACAATTACTGGGTGAAACCCGCAGTGGAACGCTACAAAGTAGCACTGAGGAAATAAATGCTTTTCTCAAAGACTCCCTAAGCGACCCCTACTAGCAGCAACAACTTGGCGAAAACCATCTGCTTCTTACACCAGATCCCCCTTCAACCCAGCTTGGTTGAATTGCAATTAGTGCTTAAAAAAGTTCGGTCAAGCTCTGCTCCAGGCCCGAATTGAGTACCATACTTAGTGTACAAAAGATACCCAAAATAACAGCGTATTCTATGGAAGTTACTGAAAATCATTTGGAAGAGAGGGGAGATAGCAGACCAGTGGAAGTATTCCGAGGGGATATGGATCCCCAAAGAGAAACACGCCAAGAAAATCAACCAATTCAGATGTATTTCGCTGCTGAATGTTGAAGGAAAAAATTTTCTTCAGCTTATTAAACAGCAGGCTGTCAAAATATCTAATAATAAATAACTACATTGACACCTCTGTTCAAAAAGGAGGAGTCCCAGGCATGCCAGGATGCATGGAACATACAGGGGTCATTACCCAACTACTAAAAGATGCCAAGGAAAATAAGGGAGATATTGCAGTCTTCTGGTTAGACCTTAAGAATTCTTATGGGTCAATTCCCCATCGTCTGGTAGAAGAAGCTCTAATCCGGTACCATATACCCGCTGCTTTCACCAAGCTCATTTTAAACTACTATAAGGATTTTAGAATGAGGGCAGTAACAAAAACCTCAACTTCAGCATGGCACAATCTTGAAAGAGGGATAATAACAGGCTGCACCATTTCAGTGACTCTCTTCGCATTATCAATGAATATGCTGATAAAGGCGGCTGAAGTGGAATGTCAAGGACCAGTCTCCAGATCCGGTGTAAGGCAACCACCGATTCGCGCGTATATGGATGACATATGGATGACATGACCATAACTAGCAAGTCCGCCATTGAGGCAAAGCGGTTGCTGAAGGACATCGAAGAACTCATCAACTGGGCAAGAATGAGTTTTAACGCTTCCAAATCACGTTCCCTAGTAATGAAGAAAGGTAAGCTTTCGAAAAACGAAAGATTTAAGCTCTTTGGAGATGACCTACCTACAATACATCAAAAGCCAGTAAAGAGCTTTGGGAAGCAGTTCGATGAAACCCTAAAAGATTCAAGATCCGTAATATTAACAAAGGAGAATCTAGGAGGGTGGTTAATCCGAGTTGATAAGTCTGGCTTACCTGGCAGATATAAAGCTTGGATTTACCAACACGTCATTCTTCCAAAAATACTCTGGCCTGTAACGATCTATGATTTCACTTCCTCCACGGTAGAACTAATGGAAAGAAACATAACATCACGACTACGTAGGTGGTTAGGTCTGCCAAGATCTCTATGCAGCGCAGCGTTATACGGGAAAACAAACGCACTGAAACTCCCGTTTAAATCCTACACGAAGAATTTAAAGTAGCTAAAGTGAGAGCTACAATCCAGTACGAGTGCTCGAAAGATCCCAAAGTAGCCGGTGCGGGAATATCAGTGTATACAGGTAGAAAATGGAACGCCTCGAAAGAACTGAATAGAGCAAAAGAAAGAATCCGGGAAAAGGCAATACTAGGGACCATAGCTACTAGACGCGCGGGCCTCGGGTTTTTTCCCTCAGGAAAATATGACAAACTGCAAGGAAAAAAGAAAAGTCATCTTTTGCAGGAAAAAATCAGAAACGGCGAAGAAGAGAAACGAATAGCAATCCAAATCAGGATGAGACAGCAAGGGGCATGGACCAAATGGAGCTCTATGTTGAAACGCCAAATCAAATGGTCCAAAATATGGCACGGTGACACCAGATTAAAATTTCTGATTCAGGCAGTATACGACACCCTGCCAAGCCCCACAAACTTACAATTATGGTATAAAACCCAGTCGCCAAATTGTCATCTTTGTGGGCGCAGATGTACCTTAAAATATATCCTGAGTAGCTGTAAATCTGCACTAACTGATGGGCGTTACAGGTGGCGCCATGACGAAATTCTAAAAGAGACTGTGAAAATAGTTCAAAATGCAATCAAAGAGAATGTTTACAACCCAGACACAAGGCAGATAAAATTTATTAAAGCGGGCGCGAAAATCCCACGAAATAGAAAGGTAAATCCAAACCTGCTATCTCCTGCAACAGACTGGGAACTAATGGCCGATATAGGCTCAAGACTGAAATTCCCAGAGCAAATTGCCATCACAAAACTTCGCCCAGATATAGTTTTCTTCTCACATAAATTGAAGAAGATAGTCTTATGGGAACTGACGATCCCCTGGGAAGAAAACACAGAGGAAGCTCATGAAAGGAAGAAGTTAAAATATGACGAACTGCTGGAGAGTTGCAGGGTTAAAGGCTGGAGGGCTAGCTGCACTCCTATACAAGTGGAGACTAGAGGATTTGCAGCAAGGTCCTTATGCAAAGCCTTAACAGATATTGGGATAGTGGGAGTAAAAAAAAGAAAAGCACTCAAGTCCATAGATACAGCAGAAAAGAACAGCTAATTGGTTATGGATCAAAAGAGAGAGTGCCTGGATTCCAAATTCTTAGCTAAAATTCCCCGAAATTCTGCGTCTAAATTAAGCTCATGTGCGGTTCGTCTCTAAATGGAAAGTGGCTCTGACTGTCGCCAATCGGAAGCATTTGCAAAGTTTCGTACCGGGCCTAAACGTAATTTTCCAGTGTCTGAAAGCGCTTATCGAGGGTGGGCCGGAGGCTGATCATCTCTTGTTGGGTCGGCGCGGTGAGGGGGGTATGATGTTGAAAGACCCGAAACCCCCTAGTGATCCTCGCGATGACATCACTGACGACACCCTATAGCGCCCCCATTACTGTGCGTATGTTTGAATTGAGTTTTAAATATCCAATAAAGGATTGATATGGCGTCAAAAAAAAAAACAAAAAAAACACACACACAAATAAACAAAACAAAACAAACAATCAAGTAATGGACGTTGGGAAATATTTTATGATTTCTTATTTTTCAAAACAAAACAAATCCCTCGATTAGTGCGGCTAATTACTTCATCTGTAGATAAAATAAAATCAATTTTCAGTTACTATAGTTAAACTGATGAATATTTAAACGCACTAATCGAGTATTCTCTATACACTAATGAAATTTTGATACATAAATCTTTAGTGCGCTAAACGAAAACGCATTAATCAGATGCGAATTGATTGAGGAATTCCTATAAAAGATTGTGATAGAAAATAATTGCCCTCAATACTGAACTTTAGTTGTTTTCAATTCTTATTTTACTTATTTATTTACATTTGCAATTTTGAGTATTTTTAAGAACTGGAAAATGATCTGGGAGTGTTCTTTCCCTGACCGGATACTAATTGATAAAATTCTGACAAACACACCCCTTTTCCGACGCCATGATAAATTTTCCATCCACTCAACATCAAATCGGAATATATATATATATATATATATATATATGTGTGTGTGTGTGTGTGTGTGTGTGTGTGTGTGTGTGTGTGTGTGTAAATTTATATATATATAAAAATTTATATATATATATAAATTTATATATATATATATATATAAATTTATATATATATATATATATATAAAATTATATATATATATAGATATAGATATATATCTGTGTCTGTGTGTGTGTAAATGATAGTTATCGTGATCATTAGATCCTTATCCCTACCTTTATGTCCTGCTTCCTTTTTCCGTACTCGTAAAATCTGATTTTGCCACGAGTGGAAAAGTTAAGCATTTGTCGTTCATCAATCATCGGCTGATGTTTGCCAAGTGCCCTTGGTTGTTTCAAACGAGCAAAGTTGATCACCAAGCGACATATAATCCCTTGACTTAGTTTGGCATTTTCCTTTGGAAAACCATCGCTAGATTTGACGCACTATCTGAATTTTTCTGCGTCAGACTCAACAGCAACAACAACAATATCCATGTCGTTGCACATTCAAGCAACCGTTTCATAGCCTTGATGACATCAGATGCTTGCTTTTAGCCTCTTCATTTAAGAGCAAACAAGAAAGACGCAGATCGGAGTTGAAATATATTTTCAAACATTTAATTCACAGATAGAGGATTTGGGTTTAATCAGAGGGTAAAGTTTCCACAGAGAGACTCCTGACCAACAACCACAACATTCTTCGAAATAATCAGACCAACGTTTTTGTTTATTCCTCGTCTCGTTGGAAAAGGTCACTAATGTTTCCGAAAATTCTGACTTTAAAATCTTTATCTACGTGCTTCAATTTAATCAAAAGGTTCATATGTAATAAATATACATTTTATTGAAAATATTGGTGTCATTTTGTTGGCTCATTATTCTTTAAATTTTATTAACCAGTCTATAAAATCTTCATATTAGAAATATATATACAGTAGCGTCTATAAAGCGTTAGTAAGAACAAATGAATTTAAATATCTATTAAAAAAGGACTACTTAATACTGCATCCTAATTTTTAGCACACACTTATGTATGCACAATATCTATAAGTGGTGAAAATTTGATTGAAGTACAAGAATTGTTTTGCAAGTTATTAACAACTAGCAGTATAGCCCAGACTCTTTGGACGTTGGCATGAAAGACTAAAAAGCAACAGTTGTTTCCAGTTAAAGCGAAACCAAAGACTGAAAGAAAAATGAATGAATGTAAGTCAAATGTTGATTTCCTGGTATCGATATCAAATAAGTTTTTTCATCGTTGCCTTTTATATATATATATATAAAAATTTTATCGATTTTATGCACTATTGTAAGAACTGCAATCTTGAAACTTCTTATGTCTTTGTCTATGAATGTTTCAAATTTGATTGACATCGGACGACTCCTTCTATAACCCGATTTTTTCGATTATCGATTTTCGATATTTATCGAGGGGTACCTCGACACAAAACCTAGCTAAGAACACTCGCAGACGCTTATAGTACAACTGTGTAAATTTTCAAGAAAATCGGTTCAGCCGTTCGGAGTCTACAGGTAACACACACACACACACACACACACACACACACACACACACACACACAGAGACACAAAGTTCCATTTAAAATAAGTTTAGATTTATGAAATAGTCCCTGACGATCCGTTTAGGTGAAACCTAGGTAGGTTCGTCTGGCTCATGAGTGAGGTGTTGTCTCTCTCTCTCTCTCTCTCTCTCTCTCTCTCCACACTAATATACGCACATAGATAAATATCTTTCTGGTGTTAATAAAGCACTGTTCGATGTAATGTAAAAGTATATACGTAAAGTATGTATTAATAAGTATACATATTCTTAATATGAACTGCAGTTCATAATAAGCACCCGATGATTGCATAGTGCATGAAATTCCGAGTCGTGTATAGACTTAGAATAATATGTAAGTTTATTAATCTTTCTTTCTCTTTCTTATTCTCTCTCTCTCTCTCTCTCTCTCTCTCTATATATATATATATATATATATATATATATATTCATTTATTTATCTGTAAATTCAGATAATTTGCATTGTCAACCCCAGTCAACCAAAGAGTTTGACTGGGGTTGAAATTGCATCTTTCGACTTGACATTTTGAAATTGCTATCTCCTCTAAATGTTATCAAAATTTACAGATAAATAAAACAATAAAATTACATTGAACTCTCTGTTGAATCATTTTAATTTTTTTTTAATCATTTCGCCCCAAGCAAGGTAGTTTTACTGCCACTGGTGCGCAGGGGGTTACATAGGAGGAAAGTGATGAGAAAGAGGGACAGGTTATAGTGATGTCAGGATGTGGGTAAGAGAAGGATGAGAATACTGGTGTGATGAGAGTAGAGTGGAAGGAGAAAAGAGCATGAGAAAAAGGATGCGAGTCATTGAGATAGGAGATGACCATTGACCTTACATTTAAATTCTTGGAAATTGTAGTTGTTGAGGAAGCATGTATACGGAAGGGAATTCCACAGGCGGGAAGTGCGAGAAAAGAAGTTGATAGAGTAGAAGTTGCGATTACATTTTATTGGTTTCCCTGTAAAAGGGTGGGACCTAGTTGCTAATCTTGTGGGTCGAATAAATTCGTATATAGGGGGCACCAGTGAGCTAAGTTCATCGGAGCAGAAGCCGTGAAAGTATTTGTAGAAGAGACACATCATGTCGGTGAGAATGTGACTGCATAAGAGCAGCTAAGTCGGGATCGATCGCATTACCTTTTCTCCGCTTGATTTTGTCAAGGACCCCGAGGCAGATAGCAGGGCACCCGACCAGATATGTCAGCATTATTCAAACACGGGTGGATGGTAGTTTTTATTAAACAGCCACTGATGCGCAGGGGGCTACATAAAAGTAAAAGTTTAGTCAGAATGAGAGTGAAGAGAAAGAAGAACCAATTACTGGTGTGACAGCGAAAGGGCAAGAGAAGGATGGGAACATAGGAGTGAAGACAGTTGCGAAGGTAGAGAGAAAGGAAAAGAACAAGATATCCAGAGTGATCTAGAAAGAACTGGAATCAATTAGATAAGAAATAGGTATTCCTGGGGGTTGTAGCCGTCAGAAAAGCAAGGGAGTTCCACAGGCGGGAAGTGCGAGAAAAGAAGCTGTTGGAGTAGAATTGTCGGCTGCATGTGGTTGATCTAACTGTAAATGGGTGGGATCTTGTTGCCAGTCTGGTTGCACGAGTAAATTCTTGTAGCGGGGGCACCAGTAACTTAAGTTCGTCGGAGCAGAAGCCACGAAAATATTTGTAGAATAGACAGAGGGAAGCCACATCCCACCGCTGAGAATGTGGCTGGAGTTGGGCCGCTAAGTCGGGACCTATCACATTACAAATTCTCCTTTGGAGCCTGTCGAGAACACTGAGAAGAACAGCAGGGGTGCTTGACCATATATGACAGTAGTATTCTATGCACGGCCAAATGGTTGAATTGTATATGTGCAAGATGGATTCAGGAGGAAAAAAACCTCCTGGCCCGACACAGTGACCCAACCTTCCTAGCAGTGGATTTAGCTATTGACTGAATGTAATGATTCCACTTGAGGTAGGAAGATAAGGTAAGGCCGAGGAAATGCAGTATATTGCTCTCAGGGAGACTCGCTTGGTCCATGCTTATGTGGGGCAGGAGAGGTTGCCTGTGATGGTTGATAGTAGTTTCGTTTGAGAAGCATTGAAGTTTACAAGCCACTTCTTACCACAGTCCATCGCTGGGTGTAGATCCCTCCCAAGATCAGCAGCGAGGTTATGTTTGTCCGCCTCGCCGGATTTCTTACTGATGGAAGATTAATCTGTGGTGTCATCTGCGTAGATATCTATGTGCAGGATGTATTCAGACGGGAAAGACTTCCTGGCCCTACTCAGTGAACCGACCTTCTTAGCAGCAGTTTTAGCTATGGATTCGATATAATAACAGCAACATTGAAACTTCTGAATATCGTTTCTTATGTCTTTGTCTATGAGTGTATCAAATTTGATTAAAATCGGACCATTCCTTCTATACCCCGATTTTTTCGATTATAAATTTTCGATATTTATTGGGGGTACATCGACACAAAAACCTAGCTAAGAACACTCGCAAACGCTTATAGTACAACTGTGTAAATTTTCAAGAAAATCGGTTCAGCCGTTTCGGTGTCTATAGGTAACGAACACACACACACACACACACACACACCCACGCACGCACACACAAACAGACAAAGTTCCATTTATAAATAAGTTTAGATATCAGTTACCTTGGTCATTTGTCAACTCATTTGTCAACTTTTATAACGTAGAATGTTTTTTTTTATTTTTTATTTTTTTTGTTGATGGGCCCTGTGTATAGTAACTCTTCTTTGCCTGCATTAAATACGTGGATACTGAAACGTGTAGCTAATATCAAACGACATGTCCTGGCAACGTTCCAAAATTTTCACCGCAAAATCAGCATCCTAAAAAAATGTAATTAAAATTAAAAATAATATAAATGAAGACGTTTTATTTTGGATTTTGTTTCCCTCTGTCTGAAAAAATTTACGTACAGAAATATAATGAGCTTATAAATTAGTAACGCATTTTCTCTTTAAGCAGCTTGTGAAAAAAAAACGATATTTCTATATCAGTCAGTTAGTTAAGTGGCATACGTGAAACGCGTTTGGCGATCATGTCTCGAAAGAGACATGACTGACTGGACAAAAGATTTTCCCACAGTAGTTCGCCATTACTTTCTGCGTTAGATTGGTTGCCAACCAAGGCTATAGAACCAAAGCTGTCCTGTTGTTTAACCCATAGCTGGAGGAAGAGACGTATTAATACCTTTCCAATTGGTATTTGCGTGCAATTTAATGCAACGACTTCAACTAGAATTCGAACTCGGCTCTCAGATTTTTCGTTAGTCATTTAAAAACGGTCTTATCCGTAATTTTTATTCCTCAATTCACGTAATAATCTTTAAAAACAAAAAATACTGCTGGTAAATATATTAAGTCAATCGGAATCATCTAACACATTTTCTTTCTTTCTTTCTTTCTTTCTTTCTTTCTTTCTTTCTATCTATCTATCTATCTATCTGTCTATCTATCTATCTATCTATCTATCTATCTATCTATCTATCTATCTATATTGATTTTTTTAGTTACTTAGTTTTTAATCATAATAATATTAGACCAGTACACAGTTGTATTAAAAAGTGTTCAGGCGAATAAACATGTGACTTCACAAATCGAAATTCGAAGTCATGCGTTTATTCGCCTGAAGAGAGTCAACTTCAGACTCGAAACACGTTTAGCGTCGCAAATACCAAAATGGACATTTAATATATCATACGAAAAGCAAGTAATATTACAGTCAGTCAGTTAATTGCCATACGTGATAAACGCTTGGGCGATCATGTCTCTTTCGAGACATGACTGCCTGGGCAGACGATTATCCTGCAGTAGGTTGCCATTGCTTTCTGCGGTAGACTGGTTGCCGACCAAGGCTATAGAACCCAATCTGTCCTGTTATTTAGCCCATAACTGGAAGGAAGAGACGGATTAATACATTTCCCAAAGGTATTTGCGCGTAAGTGAACGCAAGGAATTCAACCGGAAATTCGAACTCGGCTCTCCGATTTCTCGTTCCAAGCCGATATCCTCGATATACGCACATCCTCGTTGTTTTGTTTTCGACTTTGCTTTGCTGCGGCGGCGGAGGCGGCGTGCGGCTGCGGCGGCGTCGTAGTCGTAGGCGTTGTCATCTCGCATCGGCGGCAGCAGCTGCAGCGGTATCGGCGGCGGCAGCAGCGGCAGCGAACCACGGAAGCCGGTGACGGTGCGCTAGGCCTAGACGGACGAGATCTAACGCACACGACAGGTAACCAAAAATGTTCTGTGTTTTTAAAGGAAAAAAAGAAAAAAAAAAGAAAACGCTTCAAAGTATGTGTAACTTATATTTAGTCCTCGAAGTATTCGCCATCGGCATCCAGAAACTTCTGCCAACGTGTCACCATCTGTTCAATGCCCTTGCGGTAGAACTCGGGGTTTGGGGGTCACGCAAAGAAGTTCGTAGTGGCTTTGCGCAATTCTGCTTCATTGGTGAAGGAATTCCCATGAAGATGATTATCCAGGGAGTGGAAGAGGTGGTAATTGGATGGCGCAAGGTCAGGTGAATAAGGTGAATGGCACAAAGTCTCCCACCCAAGTTGCTCTATGGTATCCCTGACCACTCGCGCGATATGCGGCCTGGTGTTGTCATGGAGGAAAAGCACACCTTTGCGATTCACCAGGGCTGGCTCCTTCTTGTACAATACCTGTTGCACACGTTTCAATTGCTGCGAGTATAGGTCTCCAGTGACCGTTTGGCCCGTTGGTAGCAATTCATAATGAACCACTTGACGACCTGCCAAACAGACACAAAGCATAATCTTGTGTGCGTGCATAGGTGGTTTTGCGGTGTAAGAGACAGCATCCTGAGGAGACAACCGATGTCTGGAACGCTTAAGAGTTTCGTACAGAACCCACTTTTCATCACTGGTAAGCACTCGATTGAATAAGGATGCGGCACGGATCCAGCTGTGTCTTCGAAATGCTGGCCTAGCCTCCTTGCTCAACTGATTTTGCTCCATTTGACTTCTTCCTATTTCTCACCTGTGTAGTTTTTGTTTTGGAAACAATGATGAGATAATGTGTGGTGTGAAGGAAAGGAGTTTTTTTGAGAACCAGTAAACTAACTTCTGTGATTGGATTGCAATGCTTAAACATCGTTGGGCCAAGTATATTGACGCCAAGAAAAGACCTTATGATGAGAGATGATAAACCAATTCAGCATTAATTAGGGACTCTGAGAGTTTGCCCAAAAGTGGTAAGAGTTTAATAGGTTGATAGTTGAAAAGGTTTAACAGATCCCCAGAGTTCTTAAAAACTGGAACAGCTGATAATGACTTCCAGGAGGCAGGAAGGCAAGTGGCGGCAAGGCATTTATTATACAGTTTAGAGAGAACAGGAGTCAGTTAAGGAGAATACTTTTTAATGACTATTAGAGGAATGTCCTTGGGTCCAAATGCGTTATGGGGATCTTGGTTAGAAATGATAGTAGAAAGCTTTGAAAAGCTTATAGGCATATAACTCAACAGAGACTCAGTTTTAATTGGGAAGTTAGTCAGGGTTACCTGGATGAGTCAAGAGTGGAGTTTGATGAGAATTTATAGGCAAAGCATTCAACTTTATCAGCAGAGGATCTTAACATCTCAAATTGATTAAAGAGCAGGGGAATAGAAACATTGGCTTTATTTCGTGTCTGAGAAAAAGACTAGCGTTGGGAGTTGATGACTTGATTCAGTATTGATTAAGGTTTCTAAGAGTTACCCAGAAAGGTTAATAGGCCGATAGTTGGAAGGGTCGGAGAGCTCACCAGAGTTCTTAAAAACTGGAACAACAGATAATGACTTCTAGCTCTTAGAAAAACAGAAGGTAGCGAGTTATTTGTTATGTTTTCAGGGATACTCCAGATGAGTAGAGTTTGAAAAGAACTTACAAGCAAAACCTTTAGAGTTATCAGCAGAGGAAGTTAACACCTCAAATTGATTGAATTGCTCGGAGGAATTTGCAATATTTAATACCCCTATTACAGAGCCACCAGTAATCAAAAGAGCCAGAGTTTTTAGTGGCTATGCGTTGCCTCATTCTCACGGCAAACAGAAACTTTGCTTCATCAAGGACTCACTTACATTTTTTACGAACAGCAAAAATAGGCACCGAGAGCTGTTACTCCGGTGTAGCCGAAAATAGTACTTTCTTTGTGCTATAACAGCCAAGCATGCAGGTTCGAGCCATAAAGAGGATTGAAGTTTCATCTGGTATTTCCGAGAAGGGATGAAAGTATCCATGCTAGATTTGACACAGGAAGAAACCTCAGTGACGCAGTTTTCAATTGAGAGGTTGAAGATGTAAGTTTCTAAGCGCCAAGACGGAAATCACGGAGTGAATCAACATGCTGGTAACGGAAAGAGGTCTCATGGATAGAGAATCCTCTTTGTAGATGATTGGAACGAAATATCAACAGCTCCCACAAATATGTCAGATTTACGAAGAGGGTAGTGTTACGATGCCAGCAAGAACGACGAGAGGAGGTAAGAAGTAAATTTAGTAGTGATGCCTGTTGTCCGGTTTATCTTGTGAAAAGTGTAGGGATTTGAGTAAGGAATTGGGCAATAGAAAAATTTAGTGTCTGAATACTGGCAATATCAGTAGCTTTAGAATGTTTCACTCACGCCTCTTGATGAGCATTAAAGCCGCCGAAGACTAAGATTTTTTGCAGATGGATGAAGAGAAAGTGCCTTTTCTATTTTGTCAGCTATCATGTCTAATATACTTTACAGTCCTCGGAAGAGAGGGAGCGATAAACGAAAAAGTGATAGCTAATACATTTTTTTAGCCCCAAATATCAATTACAATTTAGCGATACTAAAATCAAACAGGTGAAGAAATTTAAATATCCGGGAGGTGTTCCAACAGGGGACGGAAAGTGCGACACTCTGGAGATCTGATGACACATTGGAATGGCCTAGAATGCATTCCAGAAGCTGACTAGAGTATTAAGAGACGGAAAGGTTTTTCGCTGAAAACAAAGAAGAGAGTACTGGATTGTTATGTGATGCCTGTCCTTCAATATGACAGCGAATGTTGGACAGTCTCATCAAAGATGAAGGAACGACTTGAAGCAACCGAAATGTGGTTTTACAGAAGGATGCTGAGGATACCAGGGACGGAACACAGAAGCAACGACGAGGTTTTGGAGAGAAGGAAACTGATACTCAACATCAGGTAAAGACAGCTGAAGTTTTTAGGACATGTAGAAGGATGCTGCGAATCTCATGGATCGAGCATGATGATGAGATCTTGGAAATGATGGAAACAAAAACGAAATTAATACTGAGCATCAGAAAGAGACAGCCGAAGTTCCTGGGACACGCAATGAGGAAGGGGGGCCTGGAGAACCTGACACTAACAGGCCAGATAGAGGGAAAAAGAGACAGGGGAAAGCAACGGATAACATATTGGAAGAACCTAATCAGGTGGATGACAGAACGAGGAGTGCACGGTGTAACAGAAGAAGGTGTGCTCAGAGCCACCAGGGACAGGGAAACGTCGAAAGCCATGATCGCCTACGTCCTGAAGGGACAGGGCACATAGAAGAAGAAGAAGAAGAAGAAGAAGAAGAAGAAGAAGAAGAAGAAGAAGAAGAAGAAGAAAGGCCTGGAGAGCCAGGTGCTCACGGGACGGATAGAGAGGAAGAGAGAAAGGGAAAACAACGCATGACATACTTGACAAACTTGAACATATGAATAGTGGGGCGGGGATTTAGTTGGATAACAGAAGAAGGAGTATAACCAGCGACAAGGGATAAGGAGATGTGGAAGGCCATGATCGCCTAGGTCCTGAAGGGACACAACACACAGAAGAAAAGAAAGTAAAGAGGGGGTTCATGAAAGAGCAGTCACGGGCCACGACGTACAATTCCCTGGCCATCCGAAGATCATCCCGGATGTAAACATCAAAGGTATGCATGTGAATGTTGGAATCTTTTCGGCAAAGGGGAAGATAACCTGAACCAAGAATTCATAGGTAGCAATGGAATAATTTAAGTTTATTTCAGATAGGCTAAAATTATCTGGAGACAGTTCCAAGAGGAAAGATTCGGATACTGCAAAAGTTGGAACGAACATTAGTGAAAGAAAGATTTTTTCTTTTTATGTAATTCTATAACTTCTCGGTAATGTTTCAAATTTATAAAAATATTCTAAGTATGAATATTTTATTGAATTTTAGGTACAAAGTCTTCATAGTCTTACAAAGACACTTATTGAGGGAATGTTAGAAAATTATCAAAGAAAATAAATTTACTGTAGTTTCCACTCTTATTTTCGATAATCTTGTCTGTGTATTATTATGTATTAGTAACAATATTTACACCTTTACACACACACACACACACACACACACACACACACACACACACACACACAGACATTCAAAATTCTTTAAAAAAAACTATGGTGTCATGAATTGTAAAGAACTTTTCCGTTTACGATTAAACTAGCAGTATAGCTCGGTGTTGCTCGGGTGAAATGAAAGCTTTTCGATAATCTTTGTCTGCGTGTGTGTGTGTGTGTGTGTGTGTGTGTGTGTGTGTGTGTGCGCGCGTGCGTGTCTCTGTGTGTGTATCCGTTACCTATAGACTCCGAAAAGGCTGAACCGATTTTCTTGAAAATTTACACAGTTGTACTATAAGCGTCTGCGAGTGTTCTTAGCTAGGTTTTGTGTCGAGGTACCCCCGATAAATATCGGAAATCCATAATCGAAAAAATCGGATTATAGAAGGAGTGGTCTGATTATATCAAATTTGATACACTTTTATTTTAGTTTTTGCTTCGGGTTTGGCTCTAAGTAGGTATAATTGTAGTTCTTAGTCTCAGCCGTGATACCATTTACTTATAGGACTTATTTAGATTTCAAATTTCAATTTAAGACGAAAAAATTGATTTGATATCGATACCAGGAAATCAAAATTTAATTTACATCCATTCATTTTTCTTTTAGTCTACGGTTTCGCTTTAACTACAAACAACTATTGCTTTTTATTTTGTCGTGCAAACGTCCAAAGAGTCTGAGCTCCAGGACCATGGATTAGTTTTAAAGCTTTCATTACACCCGAGCAACGCCGGGCTATACTGCTAGTCTGAAATAAAACATTTCTAAAATAATTTAATTCGTTTGGGAATAATTCCTAAAGGTTTCATTAAATCTGACAATTGTTATTTGCAAGAATTTTCAAACGAATCAATTTTTCATCGCAAAATTATTGTCTTTTCAGTGTTTTCATGATAAAAAGGAATTTTGGTAAGCAGGCTTTTTGTCGTAAAGTGGTCTGTGTCGAGATAGAGGTAGAGTGTTTATATTATTAATGTGGAGAATTTGTCACATAATTGAGCAATGTCAACTTCGAAGTATCATGAAAGCAACATTATGATATCTTCCCTTCCGAGGGTTTATTTCTCAATCTGCCATTGTGTCTCGGTTTTATTCTTATTCATATAGAGCATGGTGTAATTTAATATTTTGTTATATTAGTGCTTCTAGAGATGGTTAATTGCTTTTGATTGCTTTTGTTGTGTTGACTTCTTTTTAATGTTGTATTATTTGCAGGTGGCTGATTTTCTTATTATTGCTTTTTATTGTGCACTTGGTTGATTTTATTTGTTAATTTCTTTTTAGCGTGAGAGTGGGTGTCCATTTAATTAATTTACAATGAGTTGGTTTCTTCATTACCACCAAAATTAAACACGAAATCGTGAAAAACCATTAGCAGAAATACAACAGCATTAGCAGAAACTGCAAATTACGTTTAGAGGAAAAACTAACTATAATTAGCTTTAAAGACCAGTAATGTGAAAATGTAGGCATTCGAACAATTATCTACTTTGCTACGCAAATAACAGCAAAAGACAAGTAAACATAACACAAAACACAAGCCGAAATCTACTACAAAATGAAATTTTATGAATATATAATCACAACAAAAAAAAACAAAAAAAACAGAAGATAATATAGCAACCACAAAAAAAAAAAAAAAGGAAGAAAGAAAATCATGTATAAAGCCTGTAAATATAAATACACACAAGAACATAAATTCTTAACTATGAACTAAAAACTTGTTACACGGTAACAAATAATAACACGGTAATAAATAGATCAACCAAAATGACAAGAAGAAACTAACACATGCGCGAAATATTTTTCCTTAACTGTGAAGGCATTATTTTTTTACTCTTCAGGAATATTGTTTCTGTAGCTGTTTCCCCTTTTTTTTTCTTATTTGTATGGAACTTAGTGTAATTTAGTATCTTTGAATGTGCGTCGTTCTGTAGATGGTTAATTGCATTTTATCGTTTTTAATAAATAAGAAAAAATCGGTAAAAAACAGCAGGAGAAAAACAATCTCTGAAGAGTGAAGATATCACAATAGTGCCTTCACAAAACTCCCAAGTCGGCATAACCCTGCTCAGTTAAGTGACAAACTTCTCCACGTTCATTCTATTAACGCTCTTTCTTTGTATTTCGATGTCGAGCACTTCATGACAAAAAACCTGCTTGCCACAAATGCCTTTCTACTAGGAAACTACTGAAAAAAAAACTGCAATTTTGGCAGATAGCATCATCACAATTTAACACTATATTATAATTTTCTTCAACGAGAGGTATCAGAAATGAGATGTAACGTTGACAGATGTTATTATCATTCATTTCCCAATGTTTCCAAGTACTTTCAATCTTCTTCCGAGATCACCTTCAGGAATGTAAGCTAAGGTAACAACAAATAACCGCATTATTATATATATTTTTTATAATAATATTTGTATTTGTTAGGTATGTATAGTGCAGTTAATTGGTTAAGCGTTTTAGTTAGTTGGTATATGTGAGTATTTGTGATATAATAGGGCAAAGTGGGAAGTTAGGCTTGTGTGTTTTAATAGAACCATTAATATATCTTTGTTTATAGTCCCCGATTATTTTAGTAAGTTTTTGTTTGTCGTGCTCCGCATTGTTAGCTGTGATAAATTTATTAATCTTTGCTTTTACAAGTATAGGTTAGGTGTGGATGGAATAAAATTTTGTATAATAAAGAACAACAACAACAACAAAAAAGAAAACATTAAAAAACACACCATTCTTAAACAAGTGCTCAGTACAAAGTAAAGCGAATAATATTTATTTAGAATTTATAACATGATACATTATGATATCACTACAAAAGTAGCCATTTTGTTTCAACATTAAATGTGTCTAATCAAGTGTGTTGAAACAAAATGGCTACTTTTGTAATGATATTATAACATATTTATGTTTCAAATTCTAAATATTTTTTTTTAATCAAGTCACCCCAAGCAAGGCATTCCACTGCCACTATAGCGCAGGGGGTTACACAGGGCGAGAGACGAATTAGGATGTACATAGGGGGAGAGTTGGAGAGAATGGGAGGGTTAGTGCGTTAAGAGGTGACTACTGACCTGACATGGAAGCTATAGCCGTCGGGGAAGCAAGCATGCGGAAGGGAATTCCACAGGTGGGAAGTGCGAGAAAAGAAGCTGCTGGAGTAGAAATTGCGGTTACATTTCATCGGTTTCACTGTAAAAGGGTGGGACCTAGTTGCCAATCTAGTATCTCGTGCAAACTCACACCTAGGGGGCACCAGTGATTTAAGTTCATAGAGCAGAAGCCATGATAGTATTTATAGAAGAGGCACAGGGAAGCCACGTCACGCCGGTGAGAGAGTGACTGCAGGCGGTCAGCCAAGTCGGTATCAATCACATTACAGATTCTTCGCTGTATTTTGTCAAGAAGCCCGAGGAGAATAGCAGGGGCACCCGATCAGATATGGCAGCAGTATTCAAAACACAGGCGGATGGTAGATTTGTATAAGTACAGGATAGATTCAGACGGAAAGAATTTCGGGCCCTGCACAGAGAGCCGACTTTCATAGGAACGGATTTAACAATGGATTCGACGTAGTTATTCCACTTGAGGTCCGCTGAGAGTGTTAGGCCAAGCAGGCGTAGTGTTTTACTCTCTGGGAGGCATGCCTGTTCCATGCTAATGGGAAGGGAGGTGCGGTTGTCTGTGGTGGTTAATTGAAAGCAGCTTCGTTTTGGAAGAATTGAATTTTACGAGCCACTTCCTACCCCAATCCACCACGGATTGGAGGTCCTTTTCAAGCTCAGCCGCGAGGTTTGCCTTGTCATCAACACCAGATTTTTGATCGAGGCGAGCGTATACTGTGGTATCGTCAGCGTATATGCCTACTTGTGATCTTATAGCATCGGGGAGATCATTGATGTAGATTAGAAAGAGCGTAGGACCTAGGATAGAGACTTGGGGGACACCCGCGTTTGTAGGGTAGTTCTGGGAGGCATGTCCGTTTAAAACCACCTTCAGTGTGTGGTTGGAGAGGAATGACTGGATTAAGTCCAACAAAAGTCCAGTAATGCCGTAGCTTCACAGTTTCAGTAGAAGGCCGGCATGCCATACTCTGTCGAATGCTTTAGAGATATCCAGGGCGACAGTTCGGGCTTTACCATTCTTGTCGAGAACCTGATGTCGGTGATGGTCGTTAGCATATCAGCAGTAGACCTGGTGAAGCGGAAGCTATACTGTTTGTCCGAGAGGAGCCCGTGGACCGTGAGATACGACCTCGGCATTGATAATAGCTTCGAACACTTTGCCGAAGATCGGAAGAAGGCTGAAAGGGCGGTAATATGCGGGGTCCGAGGGTTCACCAATGTTCTTGAATATTGGAACCACAGAAGAAGACTTCCAACAGGCAGGAAAGCAGGAGGAAGATAGGCAGAGGTTATATATATATATATATATATATATATATATATATATATAATGATATTATAACATATTTATGTCATGAACTATATATATATAAATATATTATAATATCACTACAAAAATAGCCATTTTGTTTCGACACTGTCTTATCAAGTGCATCACTTGATAAGGCACAGTTAACATATTTGTTATAAATTCTAAATAAATATATATACGTGTGTGTGTGTGTGTGTGTGTATGTGTGTGCGTGCGTGTGTTGCGTCTGTGTGATTGCGTGTGTATGCTAATATAGAGGTGCTCTGCGTTATGTGATTATATTTTGGAGTTAAGAACTATCATTATGAAAAATGGCGAGATAGGTTATGAGAAAAATCGTGAAAGACGTCGAACAAAATCTATGCTGATATGATTTAAGGTAAAGGCATAAGAGTTAAGGAAAAGTGCTAGGTAGGTAGGTAGGGAATTAGGTAGGCAGACAGGCAACAGACGCGTTTGATAGCCTAAGAAATTTAAAGACTGAATAAGGGAGAAGGAAAGCAATAAGGAAACAGTTGAAGAAGAAACAAGGAGACAAAAAGGAAGTCGAAAAAGCAAAAGGAAAGAAAAAAATTAGCATTAAGCGAAATAAGAAAAAAAAAATAAACGAAAAGAAAAAAATGCATGTTGATATAGCAATGAAGGTATTTTTTTTAAAAGTCATATCACCCCGTGCAAGGCGGTAAGGCCACTGGTGTGCAGGGGGCTACGTAAAAGTGAACTGGAAAAGAGAAAGCCGGAAACCACGTCCTAAACAGAGGACAAGGGATGAGCCTCTACACCGGTTCAATAGACGTGGGTGGAGTGTGAACCGGGCGATAGTTCAGTCTATCTACTCCAATTGAAAAAAAAATAAGAAAGAAAAGTGAAAAGATGGGAAAAGAGAAAGCCGGAAACCACATCCTAAACAGGGAACAAGGGATGAGCCTCTACACCGGTTGAATAGACGTGGGTGGGGTGTGAACCGGGCGATAGTTTAGTCTATCTACTCCAATTGAAAAAAAAGAAAAAAGAAAAAAGAAAAGTG
Organism: Ascarosepion bandense; assembly: GCA_037127315.1. NCBI lineage: Eukaryota > Metazoa > Mollusca > Cephalopoda > Sepiida > Sepiidae > Ascarosepion > Ascarosepion bandense. The sequence continues at coordinate 3,559,580 of JBBBDQ010001018.1, read as the reverse complement.
AAAGGATTGGAAAAGAGAAAGCCGGGAACCACATCCTAAACAGGGAACAAGGGATGAGCCTCTACACCTGTTCAATAGACGTGGGTGGAGTGTGAACCGGTCGATAGTTCAGTCTATCTACTCCATGTCTATTCAAAGTGCCTAATGGATGCGGGGATATTTATTTATATTTTTTCTTTTTGAAGGAATTATCCTATCTCCTCTTCCAATTTAAGACTGTCCCAGCTTAGTATTTTGTTCTGACTTTATGTCCCTTTAAATGTTTTTCCGAACTTTTATTAAGACGTTCCTAGTTAATGCATATTGAGGAAAATTTAAAGGAAATCCTCCTTGTAACAAGTGCCTAAGAATAGTGAAGAGAACAGAATAAAAAATGAAAATATGAATAACTAATGTTGCTAGAAGGAAGGAAGGAAGGAAGGAAGGAAGGAAGGAAAGAAAGGAAAGAAGAAAGAAAGAATTACAAATAATATTGAAATAATTCGAAAAAATAATGAAATAATAGAAAAAGGTAGATTTAAATAATACTGAGGTCGTGAAAGAAAGAAATAATAATGATAAAATAGAAGGAAAGAGAAAGAAAGAAAGAAAAATAATAAGGAAAGAAAGAGGAATAATAATGAAATAAAAGGAGGAAAAGATAAAAAGAAAGAAAAAGAAAAATAACGAAAAATTAAAAAGAATAAGAAATAATAATAAAAAAATGGGGAAAGAAAGAAAGAAAATAAGAAGCAAAGAAAGAGAAATGATAATGAAAGAAAGAAAAAGAGAAATATTAACGAAAAACATAATAAACGAAAGCAAAGAGAAATAATAATGAAGAATAGATGAAAAGAAAGATAGAGATATAATATCGAAAGATGAAGAAAAGAAAGAGAAATAAAAAGGAATGATATTAAAAAAAAGAAAAAAAGGAAGAATCCTGAAATAGAAGGAAGTAGAAAATGAAGAAAGGTAAATAATGAAGGAGAAAATATCCTTCTAAATGAAGGAAAATACTTGGAGAACGAAATAAAAAAACAAAAAAAACAAAAAAAAAAACAGAAAGAAAAGAGAAGAAATATTCGTAAATGTCTGTCACTTATTTTGTTCGTTCTCGTATAATTTTTAGATTCTTTCCCATCCAAGCCAAAGCGCTCCTCCTCCTACTCCTCCTCCTCCTTCTTCTTCTTCTTCTTCTTCTTCTTCTGCTTCTTCTTCTTCTTCTTTCTCTCTTTCTTTCTTTCTTTCTTTCTTTCTTTCTTTTTGACTACTGGTTAAACATTTTACAAAGCGAGGTCGCAAAAAAAAAAAAAATAAATAAATAAATAAATAAAATAAAAAGAATACGGAATTTAGCGATATCGTAAATAAGTGTAATATCAATCAGTGAATCGAAATAAGGAAGATTAATGTCCGTTTAGCTAATCAAAATCTCTTTCGTCAGGTAAACATTTTCTCGCTTCCGTTTCAAACAGCCGTCTGACCATTTCGCGTATTTTGTTTATCTCATGAAATAAATATCTTCGTGAGAACTGAGAAGAGTAATATTTAATTTTAAAATCCGGAAATGATCCAAATAACACGGGAACAGGTTGCAGAACACCGAATGGGGAGAACTTACAGCGGATTCACGGATATTTTCTCCAGTTATTAGGATGCATTTAATATTGCCGAGTGTACACGTTAGATCAGTGAATTTACACCTATTTCGACTTGAAACTCGAGCATTCATTTGGTCAGAATGCGTTTACTGCATCTCTTGTAGAAAGAAAAGAACACCGTCCTCTTAAAAAAACAAAAACAAAACAAAATAAGAAACAAAACCAAAAACACACCTTCAGGATGGCTACTGACGGATTCGAATAAACTCTTTTTTTTCTTTTCTTTTCTTTTTAAACTAGAGTGTAAACACATTCTTTGTCTACATTTAGAAACCGAACCGAAGTCTACATTTTTGCTACAGTGTAAACTGAACATATATGTCTACTTTTTTTTTATTATAGTGCAAACCGAATATATATATCTACATTTTTACTATAGTGTAAATCGAAAATATATTTACATTCCACTTTATTTACGATATTGCTAAATTCCGTATTCTTTTTATTTTATTTATTTATTTATTTTTTTGCGACCTCGCTTTTTAAACTGAACCTACATCTAATTTCACTTACTATAGTGTAAAATCGAACCTATGTCTAGTTATGTTTACTTTAGTATAAACCGAAACTTTATCTCCTTTTTTACTACAATGTAAACTGAACCTACATCTGATTTTATTTACTATAATGTAAACCGAATCTATGTATACTTTTTACTTTAGTGTAAATCGAACCTGTCTCTATTTATGTTTACTTCAGAGTAAACCGAAACTTTATTTTTTTTACTATAATGTAATCTAATTTTATTTACTATAGTGTAAACTGGACCTATGTCTACTTTTTACTTTAGTCTAAACTGAACATTAGTTTACTTACTTTTACAATAGTGTAAACCGAACCCATGTCTACTTTTTTAATACAGTGTAAACCGAAACTATATCTACTTTTTTTTACTATAATGTGTATTGAACAAAACACATTCTAGGTTTAAAAATTCAAATTTGACTCATTGTTAGAAATAAACGAATTTTCTCAGATTTACAAACTTTGCTTAACACACATAAAACTCGCGAAATTTCACACCTCGATGCGAAATGTTTGTCGTCCGATAGAAAGACCAGAATCATATCCGGGTGTGAATTCCTCATTCTTCTTCATCGTTCACCCGTTTACTTGATAACCACACAGAACCCTTTAAGACTGAGCGAATACTTCAAAGGCACTCCTACTCAACAAGCGTTCATGCCTACTTGCCTACGCACATACGTTCCTGCCTACGTACAGATAAACTCACTAATGCAAGGATTAGTACAAACTCTCTTGATATCCCTAACCTTTTAATACTATTTCTCTTGGAACATTTCACTTCTATCAATTAATGTTATTCTTTTCTATCAATAAATTTCTATTCAAACAAGCAAAAGATATACTTATTTTTCCACTACTTCTACATCTTCACTAATCCAACCTGCTGACAAAATTCTGATGATTACGAATAAATCTTTAAGTTGTAGGGAGTTCGGTTATGTATGGCACAAGGCTAATTCAAAAAAACATTAATCATCTCCCTACTGCTTCACCGGTGACCCCCAACGTCCAAAGAACACGCACCCTACGTCTTCACTAGTGAACCCCGACGTTCAAAGAACACGCAACTTACTTCTACAAATGTAAACCAAACATACGTCTAATTTTATTTATTATAATGTAAACTGAACATATATTTACCTTTTTACTATAGTATAAAGCGAACATATATCTACGTATTTTTTTTACAACAGTGTAAACCGAAAGTATATCTTCTTTTTACAATAGTGTAAACCGACCCTACGTCTAACTTTATTTGCTATAGTGTAAACATAACGTATGTCTACCATTTTATTCTAATGTAAGCAGAACTTATATCCACTTTTTTTACTATAGTGTAGACCGAATTTACGTCAATTTTTATTTACTATAATGTAAATTGAACCTATGACTACTTTTGTATTGAATGTAAACCGAATCCTGTCAATTTATTTTTACTATAGTGGAAACTGAAACTATATCTACTTTTTACTATAGTGGAAACCAATTCTATGTCTAATTTTATTTACTATAGTGTAAACTGAACGTAACAGGCGTGCAGGGCCGTAGCTGATGCTAAAAAACACCAGGCACAGAGAAAATTGCCCGGATTTATTAGTTGACAATGTGGTGACGTCATTAGTGTCATCAGTTCCCAGAAAATATGATTTTTGCGGATTTTTTCGGCTATTCCAGTAGAAATTAGGCACAAAACGTGAACGAAAGCAGGAAATTGGGTTCGAACTTTCTGAGTATAACAAATCTTTTCTCACAAAATTAATAAATAAACAAACAGATTTTTACTGCGTTCATTCGGATGTTTTCTTCGTTTTTCTTTCTTTCTTCCTTTCTTTCTTTCTTTCTTTCTTTCTTTCTTTCTTTCTTTCTTTCTTCGTGAATTGTTTAGTTTGATTTCTGACGAAGACATTTTTCTTTGCCCGGATTTTCACTATGATTGCACAGATCGGCCCGGACCCGTGCCTGGTGTGCCCGGTAGTCAGATACGGCCATGCAGGCGTGTATAAAAAGATGGCAGAACTGAGATTAGGAGAGTTGTAAAATAAAAACAATCCTTACAAAGAGCCTCGAAGAATAGGATGTCGTGGAAAGCCATGATTACATACGACCTGAAGTGACACGGCATAAAGAAGAAGAAGACTTACAAAATCAGCGATATTCTAGAGGATAAACAGCAAGGCGCATTAACATATCACTAAAGTTTTATATCAGAAAGAATAGCAGAATCAGCTTTAGTTGGTTGAATGGGGTTTGATACTTTAAGAATTTTTAAAAAAACAAAACAAGGCTCATGTCAAACATCGGGCTTGTTCTATTTGCTGTTTTGGCAGAAAGAGGCTTTTTTTTTTCAGAAATCCATGATAATTCGTGAGGCGCATGAGTATAAACTATTGGTTAATTCGATCAAACACTACTGACATGGTTGGCTCCGAGTTGTCTGCCCTTGGGAGGAAATGTGTCAGTTTTCCAAAAGACGCCCGACAATTATTAATATGAAACATATATAATATATATTCACAGAAAGACTGGCTGCTGCTTCAACTCTCAAAGCGGTTGAGTTAAATTGTGTTTTACTGACTTAATTCAATCTATATCTTGTGATAGTGAGTGAAAAAATGTGAACGATGTCTGCATATGACTTGATCAGAATATTAAGTTTTCTTAATAAATTTGCTAGGAAAAGTGACAGATGCTTTCATATTTTCTCGCTTTTTTACTTTTCTCTTTTATTATAATTATTATTTTTTTACTTAAGGGCAGATTTATTCACGTCGTACTGTCTGCTGCCTTGTCAGGTCTTGTTATTTGTCTCATAAGTCTCAGATATCTCAAGAACAGACAGTGTGATTGCGAGGTGAGAAGAAAAAGCGAAGAAAATAAGGAGTTGCGGGATAATTAAAATATTTCATTAATAAAGTATCGAAATATGGGAGAGCTGAAAAAAGAAGCTAGAGAAATAAAAAATAATAAAAAAAAACCCAAAACAAAAGAATAACAAAATTATATTAACAAGTTCAGAAAACAATACCAATTTTCGAATAAAATATTATTCCTTATTAATCTTTTTTTAAATCTATTCACCTCAACCTAAGCAATAAAGTTACTAAGACGTAAGAAATTACTGAGTGTGAGAGAATTTAAGATAAGAGCTTTTTTTAAGGAGTGAGAGAGAGAGAGAGAGAGAGCAATAAAAGAACAAGAATTAAGAAGGCAGGTGATAACGATTGAGACTGCAAATAATTGTTGAAGATCAAAGGTGACTAGGAATCAAGAAGCCGGAAGAGAGTTCCAAAGGCGAGAAGTGAGATAAAAACAAAAAAAAAACAAAACAAAAAAAACAAAAAAAACAACAACAACAACAGCAGCAGCAACAACAACAACAACAACAACAACAACAACAACAACAACAACAACGTAAAAACCTTGTTAGTCTAGAAATTACGGCTAGATTTACCAATTTCCTGAGTCTATGAGTTGTGGTGTAGCGGATACAGGCTCGGAATGAGAAATTTGATAGAACTGAGTTCGAACTCTAGTTAAATTCGTTGCATTCACTTACGCGCAAATACCTGCAGAAAATCCATCTCTTCTATCTCCAGCTTTTTTCTCTTTTATTATAATTATTATTTTTTTACTTAAGGGCAGATTTATTCACGTCGTACTGTCTGCTGCCTTGTCAGGTCTTGTTATTTGTCTCATAAGTCTCAGATATCTCAAGAACAGACAGTGTGATTGCGAGGTGAGAAGAAAAAGCGAAGAAAATAAGGAGTTGCGGGATAATTAAAATATTTCATTAATACAGTATCGAAATATGGGAGAGCTGAAAAAATACTTACTGCTAGAAATAGCAGTAAATATTGCCTTCTATAGCCTTGGTTGGCAACTGGTCTGCCGCAGGAACTAATCGCAACATACTGCAGGAAAATCCTCTGCCAAGTCAGGTTTCTTTCGAGACATGATAGTCCAAGAGTATATCAGGTATGGCACTTAACTGTCTGACTACCCATTTCAACTGTAAATCTTGCTTAATGTGCTCCGTCTTTTCAAAAAGTAGGTGATCATGGTTTTCCACATCTTCACGTCTCTTTTGGCTTTTAATATATACTGAACTGTTATTTCTTCCAAAACATGCTCTGCAATCCATTTGTTTAATCCCGCCGAGTATTTTTCCTCTCCGCCCTGTGAGTGTAATATAACAATCTGGCCCCACCCGAGGAAGTGATGCAAGCGATGGTGTTTCCCGTCGGTGAAGGGGGCAGCGAAGCGACAAGACAGGTGTTTGTGAAATACATCCTGTCGAGGCCGGAGCGGATGTCATTTGACCTTATTTCCGACAGCGGCGGAAATGGCTACAGAGGCAAACAGATCAGGTGCCTCTTAGAATTACGTGGGCGTTGCGTGGGCGAGGCAAAAACCGGAAGGAAAGTCCCGGTTCTAGAGGACTATATAAAGACCTCGACACACGGATTCGCCAGCAGCAGAGAGTAGTAGTTGCCTCGCTGTAACTGCCTTTACACTGTCACTTCTCTGCCTTCGGGCAGGGGGCGCTCTCTGCTTACGAGCAGAGAGCACAAACCCAGTCGTGGTTCCGCCGAAGGGTAGAACCACGACTCGGTAAAAATAGACAGACATATTTTTGGCCCGGCTATATGGCCGGGAACACCCACATTAAAATGACCATGTGTCACATCCGGCCTTGCGTGGGGAGGCTAGTAAATACAGTAGCAGAGAGAGACAACACAGGCAGACTACACTCCCGTCAGCCATTCTATATGCGCCCTCACCCTCCCGTTCTCTATTCCACACAGTTCGTCGTCATTAATAAAAATATAACCTTATATTTTTATATATGCGTGTTTGTTGTTTTGTCGTCATACGGCGATATATAACATACGTATCAGATTCTCAGAGCCCTCATTCCTCTTTAGGCGGACCAGAAACTTCAACTTTCTCTTTCTTATGCTAAGTATCTGTTTTCTTTTCGTTTCCATTCCCTGCAAAACATTGTTGTTGCTCACATGTTCGGTCCATGGCATCCTCAACATCCTTCTGTAGAACCACATTTCTCTTGCTTCGAGTAATTTCTTCACCTTTGAGGAAATTGTCCGGCAATTGCTACCATATAGGCGGATAGACATTACATAGTCTTTTTTGTTTGCTTCCAACGAAATTGTCCCGTCTTTAAATATTCAACTTAGGTTTTGGAATACGTCGTTGTCCATGCCAATGCGCCTTCAGATATTTCAGTATTACACTTTCCATCCTCTGTTAAAATACTTCCCAAGCATTTAAATTTCTGTACTTGCTTGATTTTAGTATCTCCGACCTGCAATTGGAATTTTGGGCTCCTCTTTTTACTGATGACTACTGCTTTTAAATTCATAAAATTTAGGTAAAGTAGAGGAAGGTGATATTTTTTTTTTTTAATCATTTCACACCGAGCAAGGCAGAAACGCCACTGATGTGCAGGGGGTTACATAAATGTAAAAAGATTAATTAGAAAAGAGTGAGGAGTACAAACTAGTTAGAAAGGAACAACACAAAGCTGTGAAAGCAGGTGCGATGAGAGATACATAGGTGGAGAGAAAGGGAGGGGAGAGAGCTAGAGTCCAGTGGTTAGTTGATGAGTACTGACTTTGCATTTAAATTTCTGGAGGTTGTAGCCGTCAGGAAAGCAAGAATACGGGAGTGAGTTCCACAGGCGTGAAGTACGAGAGAGGAAGCTGCAGGAGTAGAATTGTCGTCTGCATTTGGCTAACCTGACTGTGAATGGGTGGGACCCAGTTGCCAGTTTGGTTGCACGAGTAAACACCTGTTGAGGAGGCATCAGCGACTTAAGTTCGTCTGAGCAGAAGCCATGAAAGTATTTATAGAAGAGACAAAGGGAGGCCACATTTCGACGATGGGGAAGTGGCTGCAGTCGAGCCGCCAGATCGGTACCTATCACATTACAGACTCTCCTTTGGAGCCTGTCAAGAACACTGAGGAGAACGACAGCTGAATAATACAAAAATGGGGCACAGGCCAAAAGAGAAACTTTTGTTTTAAACTTAGCGACCAACAGTATTCCCTAAGCCAAAATACATTCTTATTTGTTTATATTTCTTACATGACGCATTGTAATTATTTACACTATTTGCATTTTTTCAGACTGTTGAGACTGTTGTTGTTTTGGGAGGATGTGCGTTGAGGTGCATTGGATATCGGATCAGAACGAGAAATCGGGGAGCCGAGTTCGAATTCCAGCTGAATTCATTGCCTTCACTCACGCGCAAATACCCTTGGGAAAAGTATTAATCCGTCTATTCCTTCCAGTTATGGGTTAAATAACAGGACAGACTGGGTTCTATAGCATTGGTCGGCAACCAGCCTACCGCAGAAAGTAATGGCAACCTACTACGGGATAATCTTCTACCCATTCAGTCATGTCTCTTTCGAGACATGACCGCCCAAGCGTGTATCACGTATGGCACTTAACTGATTGACTGTTGTTTTCATATTTTCGACGTTTCGGCTCTTTACTTCTTCAGTTGATCGGTATTTCTGAATTCTCTATTTCGTTCATTGCAGTAGATTGCTCTACTTCCATGCCTCTTCCGGGTGTTTTAGTATTAAGTATATTCCTTCAGGATGTGCGTTGTGGTGCAGTGGATATCGACCCGAAACGACATTTCGTGGAGCCAAATTCGAATTCCAGTTGAATTACTTGCATTCACTTACGCACAGATACCCTTGAAAAAGGTATTAATCCGTCTTTTCCCTTCAGTTATGGGTTAAACAATAGAACAGATTGGGTTTTATAGCCTTGGCTAGCAACCAGTTTATTGCAGAAAGTAATGGTAACCTACTGTAGAAAATCTTCTGTCTAGTCAATCATGTCTCTTTCGAGTCATGATACCTCTAGCGTGTATTACGTATGGCACTTAATTGATATTCCTTTCACTTCTGTAGCCAGGTATTGAACTCATAACTCCAAGTCTCTATGTTGTCCTAACCAGTTTCTATAAGTTCGATTGTCTGTGAGGGGAAAATAAAAAAGGAAGGTTCATCAGGGCAATTACTATGAATGTATTTATAGAAGATACACAGAGTCGTTACGTTACGGTCCTCCACATCTTCCTGTCTCTTGTGGTAACGTCGTTCACTAAGACTGAGAACTATGTATTATTGTGCTTACTAGGTTTTATGTGAGTCGTGATATGAACGTCGTAACAGATAGAATTCTATGGAAACGAGAATTTACCACTTCCAAGTGGATTTTTTTCTTTAAGCATGAGCTTAAAGTTAAGATCAGGATGGAACGAAGAGGATTCCCTTCATCAGAATTTGGCAAAATGTGGGTGAGTTTTGTACGTATCTGTTGAGTAAAAAGAGCCAACTTAAAGTGGCATTTTGATGCCTGTTAGACATCAGGATCTTGGGAACCCTGAAGGCAAAATGCCATGTGAGGACCAATAACATTGCAGGTTCAGATTCTTTTATCAAGAGCCTTTGAATGTATAGCATTAGCAATATTCAAAGCATTTATTTATTTACTTATAAATATGTCAGATTTTGGAGAGAATCTTTCCTTGTAATTGATTCAATGTGATCTTTCCACTTCATTTCTGAAAATGTTAGCTCTCCTTGAGGTCTCTCAGATGATTGATAGACAGCAGTATATATTTAAACAGTGATTGAATCAGTCAAAATTAGCCATCGGAGTTATTTATGATTTTACAATAAAACTCTAAAGCAGTGGCAGACCTACATACTTAGAACCCTGAAGCTTGGACAGATGTTGTGTCCTTTCGCAATCAGCAAGAAGAGATTCTAGTATTCCTCTGCTAAAACACGGGCTATGTATTGATTCCAGTGTGCTCAACAAACCCGTCCAGATGGGGGTCGAGCACTGCATGCCCCCGCTTAAATTTTGAATATGACCAATTATAGAGGAATTTTGAGGTCATATGAAATGATAGTGGTGGATTTGATATCGGCTCGGAATGAGAAATTGGAGAGCTTAGTTCGAATTCCCATTGAATCTGTTGCATTCACATATGCGCATATATGTTGGGGAAAATATATTAATCCATGTCTTATCCCTCCAGTTATGTGTTTATTAGTGGGACAGATTGGGATCTATAGCTTTTGTTGTCAACCGATCTAACACAGAAAGAAAGAGCAACTTACTGTGAGAAAATCTTCTGCCTAGTCAGTCATGGTTCGAAAATGACATGATAGCCCAAGTGTGTATTGACTGCTGAAAAGCTATTAGACGTTACTCCAAGACCAACATTACATATTTCAACCGATTGGTTTATGGTTCTATCACTAAAATGGCCTAATTTTAATAACAAATACCCAGAAAAATATCGATTTTGTTGAAATATTCGCTCATTAATTAAAAGTTGTTTATTCAGGGACCCATCTAGGATTAGGGGCCTTGAAGCTTAGTACGTAATACATCCGTCATTTTTCTAAAGATTTTTGAGGCCAAGAAATCTTCTTTTCGAAGAAACCTTTTTGGTTTGAAGAAAAGTTGTCAAGAATCTTGAAAAAGTCGTAATCAGTGAGAGAAAGATCAGGGGATATATAGTGAATGCGAGAAAGTCTTGTATTCAAGATTTTGAACTTCTGCAGGATCATCGTAGCGACCTTTGGTCGAGCATTGTTTTTAAATATAATTGGAACTCATCAATTAACCAGTGTCGGTCGCATTTTGCTTAACTGAATGTGCATTTCATCTACACTGGTAATAATATTTGAGAGTGATGCGCTGGTTAGGTTACATAAAGCTTTAATGGATAATGGCGGACCACTAGATAATTACCATAATTTTCTGTTGATGCAATTTCGATGTTGGATAGAGTGTGAACTTTTTGTCTTAATCAAGCCATTGAGCTGACCGTTTACGATTGTCATAAAGGAACCATTTGTCATCACAAGTAACCATTTGATCAATAAATAATGGACCATTTTAATTTCACAATTACAGCATCAACCACTCTTAAAATGTCAAAATGTTTAACTATAACTGAGTTCAGGTGGAACACAATTATCGAGTTCGTTCATTTTGTCATTTCTCTTGAGATGTTACAGGCAAATAGACTGGCAAAAAGGTCACACCCTTTTACAGTCAAAACAAATGCAGCCGAAACCTCTACTCTAATAGCTTCTTTTCTCGCATTTCCCGCCTGTGGAACTTCCTTTCCTATACTTCCCTGATAGCTTTAATCTCCAAGAGTTTAAATGCAACGTCAATTGCCAACTCTTACTCCAATCTTTCTCTTATCTTTTCCCCAACGTCCCTTGTATGTTATTATTCTCCCTTTTCACTCTACTCTCACGCAACTTTCTTCACACCAGTATTCCCATCCCTCTCTTAACCATTCTATGACACCTCCTGTAACCGGTTCGCTCTCCTCTTACACAGTCCCCTGTTTACCAGTGGCAGTACTGCCTTGCTTGGGGTGAAACGATTATAAAAAAAAATGTTGAAATTCTGACACTCATTATCTGAAACATTTCTCTGACACTTTCATCTACGTTTTGTTCGACTAAAGATTTTAAATGATGTTTGTCAATGGCAGATGGATGTCCTCTACCACCTTGATCTACAAGACTTATATCCCCATTGTGGAAACCCAGAAACCAGCATCGTACTATTCGATTACTAAATGCATACTCTGTTAATATGAAGGGCTTACGGACATATCACGTTGAATACACCGGTTCTCGCTCGATCACCGAAATTAAGCAACGTTGAGCCTGGTCAGTACTTAGATGTGTGATCGCTTTGGAATACCAGGTGCTGTAAGCATTTAGTGACGGATGTGCGTTGTGGTGCAGTAGATATCGGCTCGGAAGAGGGAATAGGTGAGCCGAGTTCGAATTCCAGTTGAATACCCTGCATTCACTTAAGTACTGGTACCCTTGGAAAAGTTCTTGGGACATGTTATGTGGAAGGAAGGCTTGGAGAATCTAATAATCACAGGCCAGGAAGAGGGAAAGTGAGACAGGAGAAAGCAGCAGATAACATATTTGAATTCTTGAGCAGGTGGGTGGCAGAGCGAGGTTTTGGTGGGGTAGCAGGAGAAAGCGGGTTAAGAGCCACCAATGATAGGGAGACGTGGAGGCCATGATCATCTTCATTCTGAAGATGAAGAAGTTAGAGCCAGTCAGTCCGCTGTTTGGCTTGCAATTGTCAAGTGCTATGCCTTTGAGCAGTGTACGAAATAGTCGGGGCTCTGTTTACGGACGGAAACTTAGCTGAGAAAAGTAGACTAAGTGAAATGCCTTATCCTGCGCTCTGAGGCATCGCATACATGGTTGGTGATGTGAAAGACCCTCTACATCGGCAAAAAACTTGCGGTCTAGAAAAGTTTTCTCAACTGTGTCTGCTGTAATGAGTCGGTGGAGACCCTGGGTCACGCTTTCTTCCTCTGCTCTCGGAAAATCCTTTTTTTTTGGTGATGCCTCATAGTCAGTTAGACATTTCAACCCAGTCGCCCAAAGATATATGGAGCGAGTTCCTTGCTTTGTTAAACCGAGCTTGCCAATCAGACCATCTTAAAATAGCCTCCCACACTAACTGAGCAATGTGGTAACGTCGTTCACTCAGGCTAAGCACTATGTGTTCCTGTGCTTACTAGGTGTTATGAGGGTCGTGATATGAACGACGTGACAGATAGAATTCTTCCCAGCTGATTTTGTTCTTTAAGCATCAGGATGGAAAGAAGACGACCACCTTGGTCAAAATTTGGCAAAAAGAGTTTACTTGGAGTAGCATTTTGATGGGTATTGAGAAAACTTGCATTAAACATTGACAACCCCGCCCAAAATAGGTTAACTTAGACTTGTTTTGCTTTTAGTTTTTACGCTAAGTTAACTTAGCTAAGAGCTGTACGCTCATCGACACCTTTTATTTCTGTCCCTACTTTAGTTTAATTTAGCCTTTCCTCCATTCTCCTTCTTCTTGTGCTGTGTCCTTTCAGGAAGTTGGTGATTATGGACTTCAACTTTACTCTGTCTCTTGTCGTTCTCAATAATTTTTCTCTTAATATCTCTTCTAAGCCCCGCTCCGCCATCTATTTGCTCAAAACTAACAAGTACGTCTCGCGCTGTTTTCCCCTATCTTTCCTTCTCTTTATCCGACCTGTGAGTATTAAGTTCTTCAGGCCCTCCTCCCTCATTATGTGCCTCAGGAACCGAATTTATCTCTTTTTGATACTTAGTATGAGTTTTCTTCTCCTTCATTCAATCAGTCAAGTGCCATACGTGATACACGCTTGAGCGATCATGTCTCGAAAGAGATATGACTGACTGGGCAGAAGATTATCCCGCAGTAGGTTGCTATTGCTTTCTGCGGTATACTGGTTGGCGATCAAGGCTATAGAACCCAATCTGTTCTGTTATTTAACCCATAACTGGAAGGAATAGACGGATTAATACTTTTCCCAAGGGTATTTGAGCGTAAGTGAATGCAATGAATTCAGCTGGAATTCGAACTTTTTGTTTTTCGAGTCTGTTATTTCGTAGTTGTGGTCGTGTCGGAATGTCGGATTAATCCCGCATGAATTCCGTCCAATTAACTGATATTTCTCCCACAATAAAGGATTGTTTTTAATTACTAACGCCATTTTGTTAATTTCTTGTAAATATTGTATTATGCATATTGTGAATATTCATTATGTTTTCATTTTTAAATGTTGTTATTCTATTCTCTCTCTTTCAAACAATTTGTACTTTTAGGGATTAGTTACCATTCCTAGAGACTTTGAGGTATTATGGTGATTGTAGTAAGAATAAGGTATTTTGATGCCCACAATATTGTATAGTTTGTTTGGATGAGTGATTGTGGTTAGCTAAGGTTTTAGGATAAAACAGACAGTGACTAGCCTTTCTCCTTGTGCCACATTTTTTGTATTTTTACAAAAATAAATATGAGTCCGTTGGAGTAAATCGAGGACAAATTCTAATGACGTCACGGCGAATAGCCTAAGCGAGACAACCGCTAGGAGTGAGTTATAAGAAAAATTAAGGAAGGGCACTTTAAAGATTAATGCTTTTTTTGTACAACTATTATATAGAATACAATTAAAATGTTTATTCATGAATCAGATATTATTTTCCGAACAAGCTAATTTTGAAGCAACGAGTCCAAGTATTTTTAATATTTCTCGTTATTCATTTACTAGCAGTATAGCCCGGCGTTGCTCGGGTGTAATGAAATTTTTAAAACTAATCCAAAGTCCTGGAGCACAGACTCTTTGGACCTCGGCACGAAATACTAAAAAGCAATAGTTATTTCCAGTTAAAGCGAAACCGTAGACTGAAAGAAAAATGAATGGATGTAAGTCAAATTTTGATTTCCTGGTATCGGTATTAAATAAGATTTTTCGTCGTAAACTGAATTTTGAAGGCTAAATAA